>JANEHU010000178.1:0-24048 GCA_027563435.1 Nasonovia ribisnigri
AAACGCATATAGAGGTACTGCAGCTCACATTTTTATAAATACTCTTTTGTAACTTTATACCATTTATTTATTGCTGTATTATACATGTTCATTCCCCTAAAATTATTAGTCATTAAATTATAATATTATTATTGCACCTGTCAAAAAAAAATAAAAACATTCGATTTACATACATTTTGCCTAACTCATGTTATTATATTGCCGATGAAAACGGTCTAAAAATTAAAAAAACCTGAAAAATCTATTTTAAGTGTTTCACGATCACTGATTTATTATTGAAATGTACTCGTAGATATTTATATGAAAAATAATCCCAATATTATATTATATTATATTAAACAGAATATACAAACCAGGACACGCGTGTAGCTAAAATGCCTATCCAGTACGCCGTCTTAACATATTTTTGACGCGGTCGCATTTACATCATATTATTAAATCCGACTACGCGTGTGATTGGCGATTGTAAATTGTAATACAATATGATTACTGATTAGACGGGTGTCATTAATAAGAATTTTTACTACTAACTGGAAGATATTATGTACATATATTATAACGTTCAAAAAAGACTTACGGAAAATTATTAGCATAAGATCCATTGGGTATAACTTGTAAGGAAACCAGAAAATCAGTATTTCAAAATACCGAGTATTCGATAAATTTAAATTTAAACGTTTGTAATTAACTTTGTGTAGTAAACAACGTTTTCTATCAAATTACAAATATTGAAGCGACCATTAAATTAATTACTGTAACATAATATTGTAGCGGTAGACGGTTTCGTCAACATTTAATTATATACGGAAATCCACAAACCTCATTAGTCATAAATTCCCAATTAATAATAATAACAGTTCTGGGGAAGATCAAACCGGAAACTATAAAACCGACCGTAGCGATATAATTATTAAGTGTAAGCACTACAGCTGTCAAATCACTTACCTACGCATTTTTAATTATTTGTCAGTACAAGAATCATTACACACCAAAGTTAATTTTCAACGTCCTTAGTTGTTCAATTCCGCGTGGGAAAAAGTGAACATAATAATATCATTTTAGTCTTGTACCACATAATATTATGTTCATTTCAAGCAAACAGTAAATATAAAAAGAAAACATTCTCAATATTATGTTTTAACAAGCGTATTTGAGATGACGGATGTACTCGACACGTAGACATTTGTTGACTGATTGGTTTCTTAAATATTTAAACTTACAATTTATTAGTCTGCACCATCAATGGAATTTAAAGCGACTTAAGAAGCTTTGATTTTTACGAACATTTTTTTTTTTTTTGCTTTGTCGGTGCATTTCTTACTATGCTGAAAGTCATGTACTTATTCAGTTAATTTTTTAATTCTACATAAAATGAAACCTTTTAGAAATTTTGTTCTGTAAATAATATATTATTATATCCGCCACTATAGTTATAACTTCATGTTACCTAATAATAAGCCTCGCTAAAATAGAACTTTGTCATCATATTTTACGGATATAATAATTATGTAGTCATATTTTTCAACCCACAAAACGGATTATTTCGGTCAACTTTTGTGTTATAAAATGTTTTTAGTTTTTTATAACAATATATTATTATAATATAATAGTAGGTTCTGATAACCAGATTTTTTGATAGAAAATTAGACGTTGTTCGTTTATTAACTATAATGTAAAACATTTGTTTCTCAAAACCACTAAAATAGCCCGAATGGAAGTCATGGGTTAAGGATAATAATTATTCTTTAGCAATATAATATAAGCGTAAACAATGAATTTACATTTTAATGATGACTAGGTATACAATATTATGATGACGTGACTACGGTTTGTAACGATATATTAGAACGTTACCTTATGCATAACCGAACTTAAAGTGATCGTATTGTAGTCGTGTAATGAGAGGCACATCAACTTCGTGCGAACAAAAACATAATAATAATAATAAGCCACCCCACCAACACGGGGAAAACGCTAGGTGAAGTCAACACGGATGATATATTTAATTTTTTCAACTCCACCAATCTTACAAACCTATTATTGTAGGTAATCAAGAAAAAAAAACTTTCAATGTAAATATTTTATATTATAATATACTTCCGAAATCTCATAAATAATGTAAGACAATTTGTAAATATAAGCCATTGTAAAACTTATAGGTTAATGATCTTACCAGTCGAAACCTTCATTTTAATGATAACAAAAAAAAAATAAAAATAATAATCTTAATATACGAGTAGGTGCCGCTACAATTATGATATAGTATATAATATCTACGAAAAATCATTTACCTGCTAGCGAGGGTCGGTACTTGATCGCATTTTTGTAACTCGACACGGCTGCTTCGGCGTCTCCTTTTTCCCGCAGCAGATTTCCTCTGTAACAAATACAAAAAAAGCGTACTTAATATTTATTTAAAAACGGGCCGTAGCCCAAAGTATGGAATAACAAATTTCTCTAATACAAAAAATGTACAAATTTAAAACCTATAGAATATAACAGTAGTGTATAGAAATAACAAAACAAAATAAATTACAAATAATAACTGAAAGTTAAAAGATAGATCCTCGTTGGCAATACGCACGTACCTATATTCTGCGCAGCGATCGGTTACGGGAATAATTTGTCGTACACGGAGGTATAAAGAAAGGTATTATTATCATATTATATAGGCCATCACGCACACTGCTATGACGTTACATTATAGTTGTACGTTTCAGCGTTGTTGTTGTTTCTATTTTTATTATTATTATTATTATTATTGTTATTATATTATTATTATTTGCGCATACACACACCGTAGTAAGCCATCTCGGCTTTTCGGCGGAATGAACTAGAGCGCCGGCTGTCAAGTTGACAAATTGCCGTTGTGTAAAAGCTGAAACCAGCGCACACACACACACACACACTTGAGCGCGAGGAGCTTGAGCCGAATATTGTCTATTAATCATATCGCCCGGGACAGACACACGCGTGACTAACGAAAATAAAAACGGAAGGAAACGACTGCGACGGGAGAACCGTGTAGCAATGCGCTTATAGAGAAATTTCACGCTTAGTTACACCAACACACACACACATATGGTATCATATAAGCGCGGTTTAAAGTCTAGTGTACGGTGCTATACGAATAATATAGCGTCCTTTTATAGTAATGATCGTTATTGTCGCCTCCCCCCCCCCCCCCGAAATGGCCAAACGGGAGAAATGATCGTTACAGCAGAAGACGCGAGTACGGCGGAACGATTGGGCGACGGAGGAAAAAAGTGGTCGGCGGTCGCGGGGCGGGGTACAACAACGAAATTTAATGGAACGCATATTATTATAATTCGTGTGTGGCTCGATCCGAATTTAATAATAATATCCGCGCCCCGAGCACTTAACGCGTTCGGAACTATATAGAGTACGAGTGGATATAAATTATTATAAGGAGCTTTACAGTATAATATTTGCATGTTTTACCTATGCCCCCAATATAGCGACACGGGTAATACACGTATGTATACAATATAGCAGCACCGGCAGCAGCAGTGCTCGAGCGTGGGCGTAGGCGGTGTACGACTATTATTAAGTGTATAAATTATAATATTATATGGGTGCCTATGTATATTATATTTTAATATTATGTTACATAGACGTAGACATACATTGCGAGTTCAACGTAGGAAAACATTTTCCATGCGGTTTTTGTGCGATAACCGGCGCGTATAAAATGTCTGGTGTAATAGGGTGTGTGTGTGTGTGTGGAGGGGGGGGGGGAATAGGTTGAGGTAACTCGAGTTATGGACGATATTAGATTTAAAGAAAAATAGATTAGGTTAGGTACTTAGGTGAGAAATATTGCAAGTGCTGTACGATTCGTGTACTTTCTGACGGGCACGTGAAGGGATACGGTAGTCGGTCGCGGTATTCGAGTCCCGGGAAATAACGATATGGGTTCCAAAAAATATATGCTGTTGAAATTTAAGTAAAAATAATGAAAACCGCTATTTTTAGGGGGAACGAAAAAAATATTAGTCTCTGCACCTCTGTATGGACTGCGATGGATTTTTATTCGCAATCGTTCGGATATTGGTTGTACAAAACTACCATGAACGTTGTTTTCTACGAAATTTCGTAAAAGTAAAAATATGGAAATAATGAACTTATTTCCTTTTTACTACCCATGCACCGTATATGCATTGTATTACTTGTTCAACCAAAATACAAGTACATAGGTAATTAATAATGTGTGGTTAACATTTAGTTTTAATTTTAAAACACATCATAGCGTAGTAGTAATAGAGCTTAAATTTGTCATTAAAAAGCTATTTATTTTATTTGTTTTAGGATGATAGACAGATATTGGTATTTTGAATTTTGTGCAGTCATTTTCTACATTGAAGACAATTTGATATCTACGAAATCAATTTGATTCCAGTTCCAAGTATGCATAAGTAGTATACTAGTATTATGTAGTAATAGTGTAGGCATATTATATAGAATTCGTTTTGAAAATATTAAGTTTACATATTATATTATGATTTATGAGAGATATAATCGGTCCATATCAAAAAATATCCAATTCTAATTAATTATTAATATCGCTGGTAATAGACGTACCTATGTATTAAGGAAACATCAAAAGCTATAAAACGCCCGATACTATGATAATTTCCAAAATAAATTAATATTTTTGTTTACGTATACATATACCTAATATTTTATTTATAACATATATCATCCAGTAAATTAAACTAAATTAATATTATAGTAACTTGTACCTATGATACACTCACATATCGAATTAATAAACGAATTGCGCCTATCTCATTATCACGCGTCATATTTTGTTTTTCAGCACTCTTTGGAAAATTCTTCAATTTATAAGATTTAAAATCAAATTTAAGTAAAAATCAAGAGTCAACATTTGTGGTCGAGTCGCCAGATGATCATCGATTATAGTACCTATTGTAAATATCTCGTCGAATGTTATGTTTTCGGATTTTCTATGGCGTCCTAAAGTTTTATCGGTACGACGGACAAAAAAAAAGTCTTTAACGACTGCGTATAGAGGTTAGGTTAGGCTTTCTGGTGTAAGTACTTTAACGAATTAACGGCAGTGACAATAATGGTTACCGAAGTGTTTTTTCCTAAATATATTATAATTATCGAAGTAAAACTTAATTATTTACCAATATAACATTATAAGAGGCCGTCTTGAGCTGGAAGTTTCCGGTCAAAGAACGTGAATACAGATATTGTAATATCGCTGCTCGGCGACAAAAATTAATGAAGGAGGCGAGTTTCCAGAAAATACAATATCTCAAAAGGGATAAAATCAGTGGCGAGAAGAGGAAAAAAAAGCGTCAGACAATATAGTGGGTGCTGTTTTTGTAACATAGTACCGAAAGGAAATGTTCAATTTCCCTTGCGCTCGCTGAATTAATAAAATATAAAACATCGGAGCTCGCGGTCGTATAATAATCATTAATATTATGCAATAATAAATCCAATCTCCGGTCACCAAATTCAATATGACGCTCTTATATGTATATATTTTACGACTTATATACGCGGCTTTCAATCGATGTCCTATGATTTAAATAAAAAAAATATGACATTCAGCGACTGGTTTCGATTATTCGCTACAACCAGAATAGTTACAATTTCGAATGCAAACACATGAATATTTCACGATGATTGATTCCGCTGTTTACTGTCTACATTAGGTCCGTTCGACTTTGGCATTATTGCGTTTTAGACGCAACGGCGAACTATTATATTATACACGACAATAACTACTTAACGATGCGACTCTTTCCGCACCGGAATCGTTTTGTTTTTCCAGAACCCTGCAGTTTTACCTGCTACATAATATGGACTTACGGCATATATATCATAAATATTGTATGTACGTTATACGCAGTACGTACACAAACATAATTTTTTTTTCGTCTACTCTTATTTGTTTCGCGGTTTTTATTCCCTCCGACATTATTACGCGTTACGCTGTACATTATGATGTGCGTATCATTGGTGGGACCGGCAATTTTTGGTGGGAGGCGTTGTTTTTATTTAAATGCCATTACGATATATTAGATTTTAACGAATTTGTGAGAGAAATACCAAATTTACTAATAGTGCTTCACTTATAGACAACCGCACACTCCTGCTAGAAAAAACGTTCGTTAACGGCTATGACCACGATAACCACGATATAGGTATAGGTATATTATTGTAATATTTTATATTAGCCCGTGCTGTATAATATTACATAGACGTTAGCGTTATATAGTTTGACGCAGCTGCTGATAAGAGATAATAAGTGATTTTACACAAGTTTACCGATAGGGTGTCACGATTGATATGGTTTTGCACGTGCTCTGTATAGTTTTAATATTTATTATTGTAAATATAATGACTGCCAGCTAAAAAAAATGTATGATCCCTTTGCGTAACGACTAATCATTCCCTTCCTCTTGGTACGACTCTGATGTTATGTGTAGCATAATATTGCATATACACATTACATACATTGCAATATATTTGTGCTCCATCGTCGATATGTGATGCACGATTTCCACCCTCGTACATTTCCTGGACCCAAAATCCATTATATATATATATTTTGCACTCATCGCTTTCACGGTAATATATTAGCCATCGCGAACCCGATAAGTCCACGTCGTCGCGACTAGTTGCATTTCCTCTGACGTTGTGATTAACCGACAGGCATCATCCACGGACGCCCTACTTCACTTGTATACCTTCGCACCTTTAAAAACCGACAAAGCCGGTATAGAAGGTGAGCGCTACCACCGCTTTGACGTTTAGGTTAGGTTACCTTTTTTACGACAAATATATATAGAAGTGAAAAATGTGTTTTTGGCTAGTACTAGATTGGTTTTTGAGCCCCAACCACACAAGTCTAATGGGTTCTCGTTTAAAAAAGGTATTTATTAAGGTAAGCCGAATTGGTTCCCGTTGAATTAATTTTCATTCTCAATTGTACAGGCTTATTAGGACAGTCAAGATTAAAGTAGGTTTGGTAAAAAATGTGCGTTAGCGATCTTTGTAGTGGAAGTCGCCACTATTATAGGTATTGCATCATAAATATGGCTTTTGCGACCACTTAATGGTACTATTTTACTGTTGTCGAGCTGTAGTCAGCGTTTAATAAAAGTATCAATGATTAATCGACTATAGTAAAGCTTATATAAAGATTATATTATGTGAGTATATATGTGTAATTTAATATTCACAAACTATAATAAACATTATAATATCACAAGGGAATATACTTCGACAAACATTTTTAATTTAAAAATGTATGAATAAATACGCATTTTAAATTTTACATTTTTAAACTCATCATTGCGTCTTCGTACAGAATGGATTTCTCGCTTAATATATTATGCTCTATAAATCGAAAGCATCTAGAAAAATATCCAACTCCAAGCCCTAATCTCTTTACTAGCCGGCATAGTATGATAATAATAAAACACAATACATTTTATTATAATATGATTAATATAGTTAAATCTTAATAATTTATTTTTGACAAATGCGTAATGCGTTTACGACGTACATAATACATTGTATTAAATATATCGGAATTTATAAGTACCTAATTTTTATAGTCTTCACCGACCATAATTGATTGTCGATGAATACAACTGTATACAGTTACCACTGACCGTAATTATCACCGAAGAGCTGGCAATTGGACTGCTCCGTACGGAATTTGCCTGGGTGGGGGGTCGGGAAAAGTAAAAAAAAAAGAATCACACGGGCACACTGGGTCACCAAGTATATTATATCGTATATATTTGTATATACGTTCACATGACCGTTTATAATGATCGTGTGATACGCGGTGCGACGACGCAAACACACATATATGACGAGGACGATGACGATGACGGTGATGATAATAATGTACAGAGAACGAGCAACTTTATATTATATAAACACGGCGGTGGGGGTGGGAAAACTGAACTATTACGACTACAGAATTTGCATGTTATACGTGTGCGGGTTTGTTTAAATGATTTATGAGCGAAACATACACACTCGCACACATCCTCACTGTTACACTGCACACGTGGGTCGGGGTGTGTGTGTGTGTGTGTGTGTGTGTGTGTGTGTGTGTGGTATTCACGACATAGTATAATCTCGTGTTCGGTCACTTAGCCCCAGCGAGAGCAGCTCGAGTTAGCGGACAGTAGTCGCCGGTACCGCCGCCGTTCTAATGCGTATTCATTGCAGTGCATAAAAGAGCACCGACCGGCCGAGGGGTTGCTAGAGTTCTAGGGGTGTGTTGGTGTGTGGGCGAGAAAGAGACTTACGGGGAGGGGGTGCGGCGTGGGCACAAAAGACAATTTTAATTACAATGCCGCGGCGGTCGGAGGGGCCACCATAAAATACAGTCACTCCGGGTTTAGTGCAACGAAAACATAAAATTAGTGGTCGTTAACGGTACGCGTACGTATCATTATTATCATACATACATAAACATACATAAATACATACACACACATATATATATATACCTATATATATATGCGCGCGAAATGACCGTCCTTTAATTATATATATACGGCGGTTCTTATTTTTCCGTACATTATAATATATTGTACGGCCGGCGGGCGACCTTTGCGGTGGCTATTTCGGAATATTTTGGTCGGCGTTTTAATCTTTTTTTTTTTTTTCGTGCACCTGCAACGTGCCGCGCCCTCACTATACCCCTCTGAGGCCGAGGGGACGCAAATTACGATTTCGTGCAGGACGCGTACTTAGGGCAGTGAATATATCATTATACTGTAGGACCGACGAGTTCTAGCACGCCGTGATGCGTCTACGTAGCGGCTGCCGAAGGTATAGCCGGTATCACACGCATATCTTTCGACCAGAGTCTTGGTTATCGATATTATATATTATGCGTATAAGATTTAAACGCTCGCCCGCCTTATGTGACTGTGCTTATCTCAGAACCGCCGGGCTCCTCAAATATAACGCTGCGACGTTTACAACTTTTATTATATAGACTGTCAACTACAATTTCTGTCGGACCACGTCCGCCGCAGCTTATACGATTTCTCTCGGATTATCCGCCATCATAATTTACTTGGCCACCGACATAGGTCAAGTGCACCACCTGCGAAGACGTTGTTTCACGGGAAACATGTGTAATAACGCACTACGGAAAATATGTACTTAAGCACGCACGCCGTGAAAGAAAACTATAACACAGAATATTAAACGGACGTTATAAACGTTCGAAATACTCGATGGGGACGCGTGTTTTCTCTACAATGCAATGTGGCGATCAACAGGACGTAAAAAAATTGTAAGTGCTATAATATATCCTCTACCACCAAGTAAAAAACATACACACTGCACAGGTGACAATAAAAGTTTCCAAATCTGTGGCGCTTTTATTGTGCTCAAATAATAATAATACATTTTTACACGAGGTATATGTTTCCTCGGATATAAATCTCAACGGGGATATAAAATAGTTTAATATTATGATTAACGGACGAACCGAAATGTAACGCGAACAATACATGGCGAAAAAAATATATCATTCTTTCCCGTCACATATAATAATACCTATTGTCGAAATGTAATCGGTATTATTGGACCTCGACAATTCGACCTGTCACATCGCTCTACGTATTGGTACAAAATAAAAATATATATGTTATACACACATATACGTCATGACCGACACACCACGTATTGTACTAGAACATCGCAGATCTTGATGCAAAACGCAATTTTATAAGGGCATAAGTTATGCGTTATACCTACCTATATTATATTTTGGTCGGACTTTCTAAAAAGGCAACATTTGATTCTGTCCACGGTCCGTCAAAGGGTTATAAATAAATAAAAATAACGAAACTCTACTACTTTATATAAAATAAATGTGTTGCGTTTTCAGACGTATCTAATTAAAAAAATTGAGTAGCATTTTTTTTTTTTTTTTGTTCATTTTGTATGTCTATTGGAGTGGAAGTCATTAATTTTGACTAATTTTACGAAATATTTAACAGTATAATATATATTTTTTTAAATATTCAACCTTTCTGTATATAAGTTGTACGTGAGATCGTGTTTTTAATTTCGATAACATCGACTGCGCGTGCCACCGTAAAGAATATGCCATTTTTGTTTAGCATTTCGTATTTAACAAGACTGAGGATTATTGTTTTTTGTTTTTTTATGATTCTAGCTCAGAATACAGAATTATACAGTCGTGTGGACCTATAAAACGAATATTGTATATGCTGTACATTATGAACACGCTGTATTGCCCTCCCGTTATAATAATATTATAATATATACAAACGAGGTGTAAACACACCCCCATTCACTTCAAACAATCTGCGTAAAAACTATGCTTGCGCAAAAAATGTCGATCCCAACCGAAATACCGATCAAATAATTGTGCAAACCTCAAACCGGGCCATACACTCTCAAAATTTGTGCACAAACAACACTGTCGGTTGCGCTAATTTGTTTGAAGTGTATGGGGGCCAGAACTGACCACTTATATATATACATATATATCATATTATGTAATTCGTCAACTAACCAATAACTTTTCTTCTAGTCCAGTGTTCAAAAACAAAAATGTAAATATGTATATTTGTGTAATTATAATAATCTATAAAAATCAAGAATTATAGAAGCTATATCACAGACCAAATATTATATCATATATAAAAGGCAAACGTCTAAAATGGTTTGGTCATGTGCGGAGGGCGGACGGAAAAATAATGAAAGAAGTTCTAGTTAACAAAATAAACAAAAAACGTACATTAGGAAGACTAAGGACCCGATATGGGTAGATGTCATGACTCAAGACATCAAAAATATAAAAGAAGACTAGATTTTTGACGACGCATAATATTATAGAGAGAAGTGGAGAGGTTTTGTGATGGCAGCGATGGCCGTTAATGGGCTAACAAGCTGAAGAATAGTACTGATAACGGTTCGGAACAAGTTAAAACAAATAAAAACTTACGAAAATGGATACTTTTGGTACGGAGTTGGTTATCGTACATTTTTCAGTTACTCCATGTATATCACCTAAATTTTATTATTTATTATAACCTACCGTTTATAAACATTTGTCTATAATATTATAAGCGGAATTCCTACGATGTTCCGACGAACTATCAGATTTATCATATTTTCATCGTGATCAAATACCCGCAAGAATGCTGTAAAACGGACGGGTGCGGAAGTTTAGCGAGACAAACATTTTGTTTTGATAATAATATTAGCTATTTCAATGTTAATTTCTGTTATACATATAATATGTAATGCTCGAAATTAAATCAAAGTAAAAGTATTATAAAATATTAATTACTTTCAAAAAAAATAAATATTTTTTTTCGTTAACTCTGACCAATCAGTTTGGTCGTTAGGTAGAAAATTATCATATTTTGTCTAATAATAATAAACCATTATATCAATAATTTTACAGATAACATTATAATATTAAATAAATATCGTTTTTAGATTATTTTTTTTGGCATTTTATCGAGATAGTTTATTTTCAGTTTTTAATGACCATCTGCCGTTCGTGTATACCCAGGAAATAATAATAATAGTTTATTTACTACAGGAAAAAATATTTCCATTTACAAATTTATTTTTTTGTACACAAATTGTACAACATAATATTAATAAGGGTATTAAACTATATACAGTGTTTGGTTATTTACTATCGATAACCTATTTATATGCATTCAGGTAAATAGTATATTTCATATTCAGAATACAGAATAATTATGATGGTCTTGTTGAGTGAATACAAATATCAAAGAGGTAGTATAATATGTATAAAAAAACTAAAAACATTAAAACACGAGATGCGGGAAACCGCCATGGTAGTCTCGTGAAGTAATTGTACTGCATGGGTATGTTGCAGTCCGAACTTTAAAGAAATATAACTGTACATTATAGTTCGCTAATTCTGATTTATCATATGCACACCGTAATAAAAATCTTCTGCTTTAGAGTTATAAATAAATGACACATCGTTTATAACAAAAACATTAAAAGTCATGAAAAAAAGTAGTCAGAGATAAGATTTAATTTTACAAAAGAAAAATTATATTCCTATATAATAAAATATAGTTGTTCGGAATATTGTTTAAACATTTTAAGGGACGTGTGCGTGTGTAAGTATACATTACAATACGTCTATATGCCTGTAGTCGTAAAACGTGTATTTCGTATACTCGAGGGAGATAAATAACGTCATAACGCAGTAATAGTGACTTAATAGCTACGAAATCAAAAATGCAATTTTCAAATTTACAATCACTTTGAAATAATAGGTACCTAGAATTAATGACAATCAGCCGATGATAAATCAATTCATGATTTCGCGTATAATGCAATATTTCTTTTAAAATTACGATCCATTTATTTAAACTGTTCAGAGACTTACTATAATATTAGAATAACTATTCCTATTACAAAACTTTAATAATAATAATAATAATTATTATTATTATTATTATAATTCTTATTATTATTGTTATTGTTACTATTACGGTCGAAAAGTACGGATATATTTGTAACCCAGTTTGATAGATTAAACTTCGATATAGAACTTTGTAACCGATACGGCGAAAATATGTTGTTTTTGACGCAAACTTATTTTCGGTGTATTTCACCGGGAAAACTTTCACGGAAGTGACGTGTGGCAAACAAACACTTCTATATTTTTAACCATTTTTCTCTTCGCATTTACCATGTAAGGTATATCATATTGCTGTCCGATTAAAGTACAATGGCTTATACGCATATACACACAATAACATTATGTACAAACATATATAATGATATAGGTACCACCGAAACCTTACACGACATGTGACAAGCAAAACACACACACACACACACACACACACACACACACACACACACACACACACACACACACACACACACACACACACACACACACACACACACACACACACACACACACACACACACACACACACACACACACACACACACACACACATTTTAAGCCATTATTCAACCCCCGACTGACGATCAAAGGCCACGCGCCGCTTTACGAATATTGAATGTAAAGTATTGAAATGCCGTTTAAACACGATTTTTCCATTTCCAACGATTCAAAAGAAAACGAACGGGTAATTTAATCGTAGTTACGTATTTTGACGAATGTGATTAAAACGAAACATAACCTAACCTAATATTTGAAAGTATTAGGTAAATCTATTTAAATTTGTATTATTATTGACATGTTTGTATAATAGTTATTTTACGAGAAATTAAATTTAGCAGTATGACGTCTATGGTAACCTTGCACGTCGACAACTCAGAGGAAAAAATACCACTTATCACAAGACCGTCGTTTTAATTAAAAAGAAAATGTTCAAAAATGTATTAACGTACGAAGCCTAGAGGCTAAAGTTACTAAATTAACTGTTTATCTATAATTACTTTTTAACAATCAAATCGGTTCAGATGACGAAAAGTAAGTTTAATAGTCATTCAAAGTTTAAACACTAAACTATAATGTTTTAAAAAATTGGAAACTATGAAACGTTGAAAAAAGTAAGAGCCTTTCTGCGTCATATCCATCGACATAATATTATGCAACTGTATTACCACCTAAACTTATTCTCAAACTTTTATGAGATATTTTTTTCTAAAAATTATGTCAAATAAATATAAAATTAAAATAGTTGGAATTTTGTAAAAATACACGTATAAAATATGCAAACGAAAATATTATTTTCCTTTAAAATTAATACGTTGATGTTGACTTATAAAGTTTATAATAATAAAATGTGTACAATGTGTAATGTGTGTAATAGTAACAATGGCTCAGAAAGTGAGAACTTTATGCAAAACATGTTTGTAATAAATTAATATATTTAAAAACAAATCAGATACAAATGTGTCTTATAAGTATTTATGACAATTGACAATATGAAGGTTTATTTCAATTGCATATTGTTTTGCATATTATTTTCAAATATATATAGAAAAACCGATTTTCAAACTTAGGAATAGTATTTGTTATTTTTAAAAAATATTATAATTAATTAAAATTGGTTTGATATCGATTAATCACAATAATCAGAAAGAGTTGACATTCATTTCAAAAATACAACTGCCGAGACAAATATAGTTATCGAATACTATTATTTTGTATTCTACTGTTTATTATAAAATAATAATAATTTATGATATACACTCGTTTTGCAGTTGTATAATATATACCACGCAAGTACGTGAGTGCGCATGCGCGTGTTTGCGTATAATAACGAGCAAAGTACTTACCATACTTCGTGTACTTAGGTATAATATTAGTTTATAACGGGTAAACACGTTGAACTTTTTCGATGGCCTAACGAGGTCGAACTGATCCGAGCGGCATTGAAATCTCGACGGATTGCGTGAACAGTTGTACGATAATTATTATTACACGTATATAGTATAATATAAAATATCGCATTAAAAAAAAAAAAAAACCTTATACCTGTAAAATATATTGTATTATTTAGAATAGGAAATATAAAAGTAAAAAAAATAAAAATCGTTTTGCGAGCAAACGAGTGAACAATAATATGTTTACTTCGGGGGTCTCGTTAAAATTTCGAAAAGCACAAGAAATGAATAAAAGCAAAAGCACTCACGTCAATGAGCGATTCGCATAAGACAAAGATATCATTAACATTAATATATGTCATGTTTTTTAGCTCATGCGGACTTAGTGACGTAACCAGTAGATATATACGCCCATACCAACTTTTTTTTCAAAAATCTATACCAGTAAAGCTTATTAGGCCTATATATTATGTATAAAAGGAATACATAGTTACCTATGTGTATAGACAACCCTAGATGGTGATGCGTGGTACTACACTCGAATGGTGTAACGAATGAAAATTGTATTATTATGATTACGGAGATTACGATGAGGCAGACATCACTCTGTCCTCTGATTTGTACAGAAATCATAGCATTGTCAATACCTACGTCGATTCGCCATTATTTTCTGTACCTATACAATTTAACTCCAAAAATAAACAAAAAAACATTTTGTATTCTACAGGCATAATAGCTGATGAAATATATTAGTTAAAGTTAAAACCCGACGTATTCTATAGTCTTGATAATTCTATTAGTCGTGTACAATCGTGTACGTACTTCAATTACTACTGCGTTGTATTACCCCGTCACTCGTTTAAGGAAAAAAAATTTCAAACAATTCAACGGGTTTTTAGTGTCATTAGGTAACTATAAAGTTTAAACCAACTAAAATTTTTTGTGACTACGATTTTATTTGATTCTCAAAAGTAAATTTTGATATTTTTTTTGTGAAATACAATTAATTTTAGGTTTAAAAATAAAAAAATTTCAATTCAATCGATGTTGTTTGTGTACTGTATGTATTCCTATATATTATGGGTATTTATTTATTTTTTGGACTTACCCAGAATAAAAATTCAACCTACGGGCGTACCGTCGAAATCCTTTTTGAAACCCGCGCTGTGCACTATACATTATTAATATTTATTGCGGGATGATTACCAAGAATAATATCATGTTTGTGACCGAAATCGGAGTTGGTTTCAAAACGATCGGGGTCGTGTGCGCATAATATAATCGTATACGGTGGTCGCGGGTACGGGCGGCAGTAAACATAATATTATAGCATAGTCCTGACCGTCGTGGACATAACATAGTAAATATCTATAGTTATGCTGATTCGTAGTCTGAGAGATGTACGCGAAATGATCGCAACGGCAGCATCAGCGGTTTTCGGATACATATACCCTAAAATATATGTACACAATAAATTACTATTGGTATATCATTATTATTTCTCAAGACGTTTCCCCACCCCCTTACCCGTGTCCTCCCATCAAGACACCCGGAAGAGTCTACAGTTTGGTATTACAACGTCATAATAAACGAGTATATAATAACGCCTACGTATCAATAAGGCCGATATTAACTTGTCGGTTGGCATCGCTAGAAACCTATTCTTATTTTAATCCATCGTCAAATTTGTCATCTGACATCATTTCTGTTTCATTTGTATTTACATTGTATTATTGTAACAAGGATAACGTCAGAGTCAAACAAAATACTTATAATAAAACAATTATAATTTAGGTAAAATTGTGGAAGTGACTCAAATAATAAATTACAAAAAAAATCGAAAAATCAATAATTGTAGCAAAACGATTATACACTCAACATTATAATGAAGGCAAAATACAACATTTTTAATAAAAGAAAATAATGCACATTTATAACCGAGTTAAATAGTTATATATTATTGTTATAGGTATATATAATATATATTTAATTATTTGTATTTTGAATTTACTATATTATTATGTTCAATATAATAATACCAAAATAATATTAAAATGGGTATATATGGTAATAAAAGTAAATAGTTTAAAATATAATTATGACTATAACTATATAATATCAAAATATTTATTTGATAAGAAATTAATATGATAAATTATAAAATTTACATCACTATAGCTATACCTATACTGGAAGAAAAAAAATAAAATGTTTTTGATCACAAAGATTATTGAGACCGTACCGGCCACCTTGCGCACGTAGATCGAACCGTAAAAAAGTATAGCCGCGGTTTGTTTACACACCTTTAACAATATCACAAAGAGTCAAAATAGGCCACACGCATCTTACACCCACTCATTCCTCATCACCAAAGACCCTGTCCGAGTACGCGGCGCGTGCAAGGAACCCCTAAAATCTATATTTACGTAGAACGCAATAGCTACCTATTACGTTATACAAATAATATAATATGTACCTACTCATCATTATTGTGGATTATTGTACTCGTGGCAGGGGTCGTCGCCGATACGAGTTACGCGCGTACACGACTTGGTGTATTTATTTATATATATGTGTGTATGCGATTGAGCGCGGCGGGCGAGTTGCCCGAAACAAGCATCAACCCCCTCGGGGCACGATTCACTACCGACCACGCCATCTGCGCAGTCCGCCATGTCGCCGATCAACCGCCTTCGAGCCGCATACATTTTCCCAGTTCGCGGGAATATTGACAGAAAGCTTCCGCACGGATAGCTCATCTCCGTTTTGTTCACCCCCTCCGCACTCCCGCGTGGCGTACGTCCCGTAAATCACCTCTCTGCCCGCGCGCGCGCACACACACACACACACACACACACACACACACACACACACACACACACACACACACACACACACACACACACACACACACACACACACACACACACACACACACACATATTGGAGCAATCCCGTCATCCGCGTACATTCTTCGTACAGTATATATATATCCATCCCTCGTGTACGGTCGTATCATGTGCGGCGCGAACAAGGGGTAGACGGTGGTGTTTAGGGATGAAAGGCGGAGTGCGCTTCGCAGGGGGTACGAACCGCCGCGTCTTGGCGGAATTTACATCAGAATACCCTTGTGCAGCATCCGAACATACCACCGACGCCGGACACGTATCGAATAATAATAAATATATATGGTCCGCGTTGCATCGCTATTCTAAACCACGATATAATAATATGTATACGTATACGTTTCATACGACGGTATATACACTATACGCGCACACACACACACGGCAAAGTAATGTTACTATGTGTAACATAATATATATAAGTACGCTATCGCGAAACAGCTCAGTCCTCGCCAGAGGCCTCGTCTCCGGAGAGACAGACAATGTGATCGGGGATGAATGAGGGAGGTGATGGTGGTGGAAAAGCCTGCGGACCGAAATCCCACATATATGCGTGAACTGCGCCGCCAACACGCCACAATCTAACATCGGTGACCCATGAACGACTACGCGATACATAATAATATATATATATATATAAACGCTTTATTATAACATGCACCATGCATTTTTTTTTTTTTATCGGTTTGCGATAAGCATTTTCTTTATGCGTGAATATCGAACAACAACAACTATACGCATACAATATATAGACACAAGTTTGTATAATATTATGTGAGTACACCACATACCCATTTTATCGGGCAGACCACGACGCAAAGAGTTTGTGTAATATAATGTTATACAGAGACCTCGAGAAAACATAAACATTAAATGTATAGTTGGCGGCGGCAGTGGTGTTGGTGATGGTGTTGGCCGGGTGAGAGGGAGTGCCAATCCAATTAGACCTTAATTATTTCGCATCGGTTATTAGAATATGGGCAAATCATACATGTAGAACCTACGTTTGCCAAGTGAAATTGTCAACGAGATGGTGAACAAATCAATTATGTTTAATTTTTTTTTAAATAATCATATTGATTAATATGACCAATGCGCATAGAAAAAATTAAATATTGCTTTCCCATACAGTGTTTTGATATTTTTATTTTTCTTTATCAAAATCGTATTCGTGTAAAACAATAAAATTATAGCGGCAGTAAGTTGACCTCGATATCGAATGAACTTTCTGGCGAGTTCAAATTTATTTATTTCGTCATAAAATTCTAGCACATTTTTTATTCAATGAAAATCTACAACAAAATCAGATGACGTAAATGCATATAGAGCATCGTTTTATATTTATTTTTTTATACATTTACAAGAGCGTAATATGTTATGATGGAATTCCGTGCAGTCGTGTCAATTTAAAGTTGAACAACAGAGAATTTTTTTCTTTGGTATATATTATATGGTATTTGAAAATCTATTGTTTTTTTCTTGACGGGTGTTCGAAAGTTGTTCGAAACTTCTTCAACAAATAAATAAACATGTATATGGTGTAATACATAACGCATATATATATATATATAATATACTATATACGTAGGTATATATACATACATACATACTTATATATATATGGCGCTTATTAAGAATTAGATAACACTATTGTAGTTTGATTACGAACCGGATGTAACCATTGTTACCTATAATAAAAGTTGGAAGTAATTTCTTTATTGGTCATCTACATTGTAATAAATATACCAAAAATACTTCGCGGGTGCACACCGTTGTATAATTTATAGATAAGTTAAGAAGGACAGCTTTAAAATCCATTTCCTACTATCGTTGCGTATACCTAACATATACGTGGAATGGTTTTATCGTCAGTTTTGACACAATATCCGAGATACTGCAAACTCACAAAAAATTTTATTATTATTATATTTTTATAACCATTAATTTTTACTCGCACAAATTGATTTGACTCTAACTTTGCTATTTCAAAAAATTATTCTTATAACTATTGTCTAATTGTTCTATAATAATATACCAAATTATGAATTTGTATACATAAATAATTCAAAACTTTATATATTATTATTATAATTATCAATATTTGTAACGACAACATATTGCGATATATAATTTTAAATATAAGAAGCTGCATTGTGTTATGAAACACTTTTATACAGCGGTTGTAGATCACTGTCACACTGTTCTGCGACTTTTCTACACCAATTTGAAAACAATTAAACTAGTCCTCAGCCTTAATTAAAACCATCACAATATATAATATCAACTATACGCTCACCCGTCGTCGTTGACGTACGAATGACGTGCGTATCCATTTGGTCCTGATAGATATGACATTGGTATACTAATATAACAATACGTTTCTGGCGAAAATGCCGACGTGGTTTGAAAATGATACCAGGTAAATCGTAGGACAAGGGAAATGATACATTGCTCACGCGTACAATAATGACGATAATTATAATTGATACGCGTCGGATACCTATCACATAATAATTTCTCGTACATTATATCAGGTACTTGCATCCATGCATACAATATATGTACGTATTGTTAAAATACATATATACGACTGGAAATCGATACGGCACGGGAAATTAATTAGCAGTATAATTCGTCCATATACATATATCAACGAATCGGCAGCAGGACGAGTAAATATATACCAATTATACTGGACGGATCGGTTGATTAACGTTTGTTCGAAACATATAAATGTAATAGTGATAATACGCCAGCTGGCTCGCTGCTTAATTTGACGCACGAAAGTCAAACCAACGGACTATATAAGATACGTCTATTATACATAATATTATATACACAGAGTGTCCCGCGATGATTTACGCATTGCCATATCTCCTGAGATAATACATACCTATATCATAAATCTGTTTTTTTTATTTTTTGTTATTAGACTCACAGAGACAAGAACTACACATATTTTATTTTAAATTTAATTACATTTTTTTGGTAAAAAAGTAAGAAAAAATATTTTTTTGAAAATTGAAAATTTTGATTTTTCAATATTTTATTTCCATTAATCTCATGATTTTTTTAGTTTATAGGTAAAATATCAACAAACCACGGTTTTTGTCCGGACTATGACTCCTCTTCTACGACTAATGGGTTTATCCTCACGGGACACACCCTGTATATATATAGCTGCTGGGCAAACGCGATTTAAACTTAGTCGTTGGATATATCAGGTGCAACACAAATGAGCAGTTTTATCTTTTTTCCCTGTAAATAAAACGTTACGACTGCAAACTAAAGGTAACTATTAAAAACACGATTGCACGCCAATAGAAGAAAAAATGTAAGTTCACAATATACATATTCCTCGCCTACTACTGTCACAAAAATAATTAAGACAAAATAGAAAATGATTTGCTCGGTTTTAACCATAGGCTTCTTGAAAATGTTACATACATTTGGTTTTTTTTTGTGCATATCACAGCAGTAATAAGTACAAAACTATAGGCCTGTAGTAAGTTTAATACTACTTATCTTGACAAATATTTCAATGTCTATGAGTAATATTTTTATTTTAATGATGTTCCAATAAGTTCAAAAATCTACTGTGAATCAAGTAAAATTATTCGTTTGAATAACAATTGTATAATACATAAAAGAATTGTAACTATAAAATAAAAATATAATTCGTCAATTGTATAATATTAAACATTGCATAGATATTGTAAATTTTTACTTACAATTTAAATAATATGAAATCAAAAATTGATTAAAGACCACATAACATCTATATTGTAACAATTGTTACAATATAACCATTACCGTTTCCAACTCAAGTTAGGCCAACACCTAGACACCTCACATGGATCAGCCCCAAAGGACAATATCAAAATGTTCATTATTTTATAAAACAAATCAGTCTAACTGACGACAAAATAAAAAATAAATATATTTGATTATCGAAGCTCATAATTTTATATTATATTTTGTTGTCACTGTAAAAACTTCTAAGAATGTAATTACTAGAAGGACGCAGTTGTGAGTTCATATTTCTACGTACGTGAAGTTGGCCCTTCCACTTTTTCAAAAAAAGTTTTGCATAGTGCCAATATTTTGCAAGTAATTAGCAAGAATTTGCAAGTCCACTCCCAGAATTTGCAAGTCAAAAACAAAGGAGTTACAAGGGGTGGACCCGAGGAAGGGCTAACTTCACGCAGCCCTTACTTGTTCTCCAAAACTTTCGAAACTGGTATCAAAACACTCGTAATAATTAGCAAGAATTTGCAAGTCCACTCCCGGAATTTGCAAGTCAAAAACCTCACCCCTACGATTTTTCAAAGTTTTCACCCCAGCCCTTACTTGTTCTCCAAAACTTTCGAAACTGGTATCAAAACACTCGTAATAATTAGCAAGAATTTGCAAGTCCACTCCCGGAATTTGCAAGTCGAAAATCTCACCCCTACGATTTTTCAAAGTTTTCACCCCAGCCCTTACTTGTTGTCCGAAACTTTCGAAACTGGTATCAAAACACTCGTTATAATTAGCAAGAATTTGCAAGTCCACTCCCGGAATTTGCAAGTCAAAAACCTCACCCCTACGATTTTTTAAAGTTTATAACTCCAGCCCTTACTTGTTGTCCAAAACTTTCGAAACTGGTATCAAAACACTTGTAATAATTAGCAAGAATTCGCAAGTCCACTCCCGGAATTTGAAAGTCGAAAATCTCACCCCTACGATTTTTCAAAGTTTTCACCCCAGCCCTTACTTGTTGTCCGAAACGTTCGAAACTGGTATCAAAACACTCGTAATAATTAGCAAGAATTTGCAAGTTCACTCCCGGAATTTGCAAGTCAAAAACCTCACCCCTACGATTTTTTAAAGTTTATAACTCCAGCCCTTACTTGTTGTCCAAAACTTTCGAAACTGGTATCAAAACACTCGTAATAATTAGCAAGAATTTGCAAGTCCACTCCCGGAATTTGCAAGTCAAAAACCTCACCCCTACGATTTTTTAAAGTTTATAACTCCAGCCCTTACTTGTTGTCCAAAACTTTCGAAACTGGTATCAAAACACTCGTAATAATTAGCAAGAATTTGCAAGTCCACTCCCGGAATTTGCAAGTCAAAAACCTCACCCCTACGAATTTTCAAAGTTTTCACCCCAGCCCTTACTTGTTGTCCAAAACTTTCAAAACTGGTATCAAAACACTCGTTATAATTAGCAAGAATTTGCAAGTCCACTCCCGGAATTTGCAAGTCGAAAATCTCACCCCTACGATTTTTCAAAGTTTTCACCCCAGCCCTTACTTGTTGTCCGAAACTTTCGAAACTGGTATCAAAACACTCGTTATAATTAGCAAGAATTTGCAAGTCCACTCCAGGAATTTGCAAGTCGAAAATCTCACCCCTACGATTTTTCAAAGTTTTCACCCCAGCCCTTACTTGTTGCCCGAAACTTTCGAAACTGGTATCAAAACACTCGTTATAATTAGCAAGAATTTGCAAGTCCACTCCCGGAATTTGCAAGTCGAAAATCTCACCCCCTACGATTTTTCAAAGTTTTCACCCCAGCCCTTACTTGTTGCCCGAAACTTTCGAAACTGGTATCAAAACACTCGTTATAATTAGCAAGAATTTGCAAGTCCACTCCCGGAATTTGCAAGTCAAAAACCTCACCCCTACGAATTTTTAAAGTTTATAACTCCAGCCCTTACTTGTTGTCCAAAACTTTCGAAACTGGTATCAAAACACTCGTAATAATTAGCAAGAATTTGCAAGTCCACTCCCGGAATTTGCAAGTCAAAAACCTCACCCCTACGATTTTTTAAAGTTTATAACTCCAGCCCTTACTTGTTGTCCAAAACTTTCGAAACTGGTATCAAAACACTCGTAATAATTAGCAAGAATTTGCAAGTCCACTCCCGGAATTTGCAAGTCAAAAACCTCACCCCTACGAATTTTCAAAGTTGTCCAATGTTAAGGAATTGTAATTGAATTCTTAATTATTATTTATAAACAGCTATCCTATACTCAGAATAGCCTATTGTGACACAATAAATTAATGAAAACTTTACTTTCGCAGTTATACTTAACGCTCACTAGTTTATTTTTAAAATAATTTAATATACTAGTTGAAATATAAGTTCATTAAACTTTAATTCTACTAGATTGTATAATAATAATGTTTATATTTCCTCACTTTTTCGTATAATATATATTTATATATATATATTTATGTGATAAGGTTGTTTAATAACATTTACATTTCAATCATGTGTAAAAAAATTAAACTATCTTTACACATGTTTCGTACTGATATCAAACATTTTGTAACTGAACAATTTCCAAGAAAATTCACCTTTCCTTTTGGACAACCAGCTCAACATACCTATCCGATTTGTGATATAGTCTCCGAAGGTTAGGTTAGGTTAGGTTAGGCTTTTTGACTTGCAAATTCCGGGAGTGGACTTGCAAATTCTTGCTAATTATTACGAGTGTTTTGATACCAGTTTCGAAAGTTTCGGACAACAAGTAAGGGCTGGGGAGTGAAACTTTGAAAAATCGTAGAGTGAGATTTTCGACTTGCAAATTCCGGGAGTGGACTTGCGAATTCTTGCAAATTATTACAAGTGTTTTGATACCAGTTTCGAAAGTTTTGGACAACAAGTAAGGGCTGGAGTTATAAACTTTAAAAAATCGTAGGGGTGAGATTTTCGACTTGCAAATTCCGGGAGTGGACTTGCAAATTCTTGCTAATTATTACAAGTGTTTT
>JANEHU010000179.1:0-140734 GCA_027563435.1 Nasonovia ribisnigri
TTTTTAAATAGATATTGTACAATTTAAGTAGGTATACATGTTGTTTTAATTTATATAATTTAGTCAATTTAGACAAAGATTTATATTTAAACTGAAGTTTCATATTTCCTTATTTTTAAATTTGAATAATATGGAAATACTGTAAATACTGTAAATAATTAATAATATTTTTTTAATTAACTCAATTTGTGATCTAATGACAATTTTACAACTTTGTAAATAAAAACAAAATATACAAACAATACTTCACAGTTTAAATAAATATTTTGAGGCATTCATAAAGTTTTAAAATAATTTTTATTAACTTTATAACAAATTTAATGAAAATAATTTTTTTTTAAATTTCTCCACAACCATCAGTTATTAATAATTGAAATTTTTGATTGATAGAGAATTCAATAAACCTATATAATTGTCCTAAAATGAAATATTTTCAAAATTAAAACTATTTTCTTCATTCCCACTCGGAATTTAAAATATAAAGAAAATATATATAATTTTATATTAATAAAGACTTTCTAATTAAGAATAAATGATTTTTAATAATTTATAATAATATTTGGAATAATTTTGTAAATGAAACATTTGATTATAATTAAAACAATTTAATTCCTAGTTTTTCTGCTGTTATGAGAAGAAAGAATTTAAAAGCACTATATGCAATTTTAATATCACATCTTCAAACAGCAACAATAAAACATTCATATTATTTGATTTTTGAGATCTTTATTATTTTAACTGTTTGAATTATACTGAATCTGATAATTCATACATAATTGCATAACTTTTCCCACAGAAATTTAGCAAAAGGAACAGCAGACATTAGTTTTAAGTAAGCTTCTCATCTCAAATTCTTTCAGGTAAAGTATACATTATTTATGTCTCTAATGTAGAATAAGTTAGTACGTTTTAGTTTAATGACAAAGCCATTAAATATATTATAAATTGCTTATTATATTTAAAAACTATAGATTGATAACAATGTTAATAGCAGTGATGTATTATAACAACTATAAATGGCAAAAGACCTATAATAGGCATAAAGATTTACTTCCACCAACAATACACAAAGCACTCAAGTGAAATATTCTTGAGTAATAATAATGACCTGTCATGATTTACGTCCTTTTTTAGTAGTTGTCTTGCGTTTTGTCCTGAGCCTTGTTGTAGTTGATGTTGTGTTACTTTTAGAATTTGGCTTGTTGGATTTTGATTTCACCTGTGTTTGATTTGTAGATTGAGATTGTACAGAAAGTGAAAGTTGCGCATTTGTATTTTTTTTTTGAGCACCCAAATGTTGTTGAACTAAATCAGGTAATATACCTTTTTGGGCTAACATAGTTAAAAACGTGCATATAAACTGATCATAATTGTGAGTTCGTCGACAATCATCAATTTTATATTTATTACGTTTTTCATTCTCCTCTCGTAAGATACCTAAAATATTAAATAAATAATATATAACTTGGTGAATATTTTATTTTTTTTAAAAATTACCTTCACTCATGTTTATTTCAAGTTCTAAATTTTTTACTAGAGCCAATAAGTCTTTAGGAGAAAATGTATGATTGGATTTTATATTATTTTCTAATTTTTGATCATTATTATCTTCTTTATCTGAAGAATGACTTGAAGGTGTTTCCCATCCTTTAGGCATAGCTCCTGCTTCTAGACATACACTTTTTATGTCTTTGGGATTTCCACCACCTTCTGACCCACCACTTGACGATTGTACACGGATTACTACAATATTATCTGATTCTGGACACGTCTGAAAAATTATAAAAATCTAATATTAGATGGAGAATCAAAAATATTTTTATAAATTAACTTTAAATTAATTTGTAGATTTTGTATGAAAAGAAAGCTGACTTGACAACATACTGAACAATTAATTTTGAAGGAAATTTATGTTTCAGTAACATTAGGTATCTTTAGAAAATGTAGTGTTTGAGGTAAAATTTGATTGAGATACTGAATTAAAAACTTTTGATGGCTTAAACTTACCATATAATAATTTTTATGATTATAAGTGTATAGTAGGTATTGTGTTTCTTTGTTTTACTTCTGTTATATAGATATATCATACAAGTATATTATTATGCTAATTATATTGATATAAATATACGATATGATACAATATACTGGCTTTAAAATATAAATTTTTCAGTTTGATTTAATATGACTGTTATATCTTTGGATAAAAACAAGTCACCCTGAAGGCTGAATTTAAGATAATAATTATAATGTATCATACATTTTTATGAAAATTTAATTGACACAAACATCACATCGACAAATAAATTATTCTGTATGTGTAAATTAAATTGTACATACTAAAAGGGTTTAACATTTTTTTTTTTGAAGATTGAAACAAATCATATCACCTTTTCTTCATTATAGTCTTTTGATGTGCCAGGAATGGGTGAAATGTCTTTTTTTACACATTTTAGTGATTGATCATTATCATTGATTTTTCTTTTTTTTTCAAAGTCATCTACTAGTACAAGTTGTTGTAAAGCTTCTAATACAATTCGTCTATTTGTTTTGAGCATATTTAATTTGTGGGTAATAGCTAATCGTTTGTCTGGAACAACAGCCATCAGATTGAATCGTATATCACTATACTCAGCTGCTGCTCCAAGTCGATCACTTATTACTCTTCTAAACTTTTCAGTCCAATCTTCATCTTCAGCCCAAGGTCCATGGTCCATGGGATATGGTTTCAATCCATCCAATTCATATAAATGACCATTTATGGGTACATAACTGACAAAGTGATATGCCTCACCGGTAAACCGTCCAGTTGTTAATCCCGGTGTTTTATCCATACGTGGTCTACTTTTTGGCATAGCATGTGAATTGTGTGCTCGTGCTAATTCAGGAGTGTTTCCAATAGCCCATCCTTTATTTTCTGGATTCATTCCCCGAGTATGTTCCTTAAGATGTCCCAATGTCTCACCTAGATGTATATCTGAGCAGTTTAGCAAAATGGACAGCAAGGCATGAGTAGCACAACTATTAGGTATCATTTGCTGTGCAAAAAATATACTGTTAATAGTGTCGTCATCTTTGACAAATATGTCTGTTTGGTCTACAATTTTTCTGCGGCTACGACGCTCCTCAATCCATCGGAACAAAAATATAAAACCATAAACTGGACTGTCCAATGGTTTCTGAAGGTCATAAATCTCTTCTAACTGAACTCCTTTCACTCCAAAATCTTCTAAAAGCAAAGTAAACAAACCAGGATCGCTTTCTAATTCCAACCATCCTTGGATGAGCCTATGTAAATCCACTGGCATTTTAACCAAGTTAACATAACAAAATATTAAGAATTTGAATTTTGAATTTCACAGAAATTATTATTATCAATTATCATACATCATCTATCATTATTCATTTATTAAGTACACAAATCTTGATAAGGCATTATTTACTCCATGCAATTGTAATAATATAGGTTATGGTTTTAAATATTAAAGTTCGTTATTTAAGAACAACTAAAAAGTAAAAAGTAAAATAATAAGATTCATAACATTTTGTCATGATAAAAATATAGCTAAATAGTTGTAACAATGTTACTATTTTTATTGGGCTATTTATACTTTGTGACGACTTGTAACTTTCGATTCTTTTTTATGTGACAATTAACAAGAATATCATTAAGTTTTTACCATCTGTAACTACATATTTTAAAATGAAGACATTTAAGACTGTCTTTTTATTTCTCACATTCGTATCTGTAATTCACTCACAACCGAACAGTAAGTATATTGATTTATAGTTAAATATTTTAGGTACTTATAACTTCAGCGAAGTATTATATTATAATCATTGCAAATACTTTTAATTTATTTTATCTATACTTTTTACTATCACTAGATAACGGCTGTGGCTATCTACATCTAGAGCCAAAGTTAATACTTAAAAGAAAACGTTTTCTTTTTTTAAATTTAAATTTGTATATTCACTTCTAATACAATGTAGTAAAATACTATACCTATTACCTACTTAGAAATAGATAATAGTTAACATTTATAAATGGTATTTGAAAAGAATTAGGAATATGCCTAAGAAGTCTCATCTTTATAAATCGGATTATTTATGAATTCTTCCCGTAATAATTGGCCAATTTTTTCAAGCGATAGTGTGTTATTTCAGCATTGACTCATTTTGATTTTCCAAAAATATAATGCTAAATCTTGATTCCAACCAGTTGAACAATTCAAATTCTTCTTATCCAAGTCATTTGATTATCATATCCTGAAATCCTGTAAAATATTAGGAGCGCCGAAGTATTTGGTAGCAAACTAATCTGCAGGGCTTTGTACCTTCATTCTAATCTGTTTTACCTTTACATTATTTTACTTTTTATTGTGCAAACAAAAAATGACCAAACTGAATAGAATAAAATAGAAAATATTTTACGGAACCAGAACATTACATTTTTTAACTACCGTCTACCTTTTACCATGGTGTAGTTCAAATTGTAATTTTGAACTGGTCATGTACTAGAATCTCAAAAATGCCGTTAGTAATTTTTCCATACAAAAATGTTAGAACCAAACTATACTTCTAAAGTCTAGTTCAATTAAAATTTTGAACCATCCATTTAAAATTCAATGAAATCCAAAAAAATTTTCTTTATAGTTATCTATCTAGGTATGTTTTAAGTTTCATAAATAATTGCGCCCACAATTATTTTTTATGTGCCTGTAATGTTTGTATTTTCAATATTTTTAAAAACATAAGTTTAAACAAATGTTAAAATTACAAGTCTATACCTTTAGTTTTGGAGTTACAACAAAATAATTCAAATACTTTTAATGATTTCCTAATTTACCATTTTTAGTCATATTTTAATGCAGTCAAGTTAAATTATTTAGGGAGTGGGGCTAAGCCCTAGTAAGCTTCCAATCTCCCCTTATACTGCTAATTCGTAGACTTTTGACTGAAAAATCTGTCAATTTGTCGATACATTTATATATTAAATTGTGTTTTACGTGGTCGTCATACTTAGGTAGTTAATAATATATTTTTTTCATTAAAAAATTATGATAAAAACAATACTAAATTTTTAAAAGTTTTTATTCATTTTTGTACGTTTTGTTTACCACAATATTCTTGAAAGAAAAACAAACTTTACTAACAAATTTACATACCTAATATGTACATTTTTAAATATCATTTAGAAATTTAAAACTTAACATAATTTAATATTTAGAATCAATTATTTAAACAATATTTATGCAGGTTTAGTATATCCAGTCAATGCAGAAGATACAAAAAAATGTTGTTCTTTGCTTGAAAGAAAATACTCATTACCTCCAGTTTATTGCTATGCAGGGAAGGATAAAAGTGTACTTAATGTTTTTCAAACGATTACAGTAAGTACAATATATTCAATTATTTATTGAAAAATTATGAATAGATTTTAGTTATATTATTTATTGCATAGGTGGATTTAATAATTGAAAAAACTGATGACTTCATTGTGTATCAAGCAGCAAATCAGTATTTAGTTGAAGAACAAATGCTATCTGATGAGGCTATATTATCTTTAAACAAAATAATATCCTATGTTTGGAAACGGAAGGATTTCAAATTGGATCCATTTCAACCATCTTGTTTTAGTATCAAAACAAATGCAGATTTTAAAATAATAATTCACTCTATTGGTATGAAACATTATATTTATATGTATTAATTAGCTATTGGTAATATAATATGTTTGCAAACATTAACTATAAATATAAATTTATATTTTTATAGGTTTAGATATTAAGAGACTAGCAATGTTTATAGTTGGTATTTTTCTATTTGTGTATTCAGCTCGATTAAGCCATAATTCATTGTTTTATTACTTATGTGGAATTACAGTAGGTGTAACTGCATCATTTGTGATTATAATATTACTCATCAGTCGTTTAATTCCTAAGGTATGTATATTTATCATTTCTGTAGTAAATACGTATAACATAGTGTTAATTATTTCTTTTTAGAAAAGAATGATGGTTGGATACTTAGGAGCAAGTTGTATGTTAAGTCTCTATGCTATTCAGATGTTGATGGAAAATCTCAATATGATATTGATGTTATATTACAAGTATATATTGGGGTATATTGTTTTCTCTATGTTGGCCAGTTTTGTGGTTTGCTATAGATATGGACCAGTTACAAATCCAAGATCCATTGACCTTATAAGATGGACATTACAGGTAATTATTGTATATATTATTAATATTATAAATTAAAAATAAATAATTTTTAGTTAAACAATTAAACAATGCATACAACTATAAAAATATTCATATTCTAATATTCTGAACTGAGCAATGAATGTATTATTTTTACAATAATATAGTTTTTTAAGTATTATTATTGAGTCTAAAGACACTTTTTATACAAAAAATAATGCTGTAATCTTAGTTTTCAGAGGTAGGTTTTGATAGCAAATCTCCTGTATTTTTCTTAACTAAAGGAAAAATTAAAAAAAAAAAAAACAGTAATATTTGCCCATCACCTATTTTTATTTTTTATCATCCTGTTATATATTTTATAAATATTAAAAATCATCAACATTAATTTGTATTATTATGATTATTTATTTATTTCAGTTAATTGGTTTGGCTTTGGTTATATCATGTAGTTTTCATTTAGAAGCTATGGTTTTAGTAGATATTTTGTGCATTATACTCTACTACACAAAGTTTTCACTGCCTTTTAGGTGAGTTAACAACAATTATTGCTGTTAATCAAAAGTTTGGTAATAAAATACCACTTATGTTATAGATTATTACCTAAAAGTAAACCAAAACCACGGTTTTTAACTGAAGACGAATATATACAGCAAGCTTTGATTGAAACACCAAAAGCACTAGAAGAACTGCGAAAATACTGTAAAAGTCCAAATTGTGATGCATGGAAAGTTGTGAGCAGATTACACAATCCCAAAAAGTAATAACAACTCAGTAAATTAATTAAAATAAGGTTAAAATACTTTCAACAATATTCTAGATTTTCTGAATTCATGGAAACATCAACTCATGTTAGTACAGAATCAGTCAATGAACACGAAAAAGAATTAGAAGATTATGATACAGAGTACAATGAAGAATCAGAAGATGATAATTTGTCCGACGATATACAAAAGTTAGACTACACGAGTGACAGTGAATAAAATTTTATAACTTATTTAATGTCTTTAATTATAAAATTTTAACTTTAATACTTTTGATTTTTTTATACAAAAATGTAAATAACTTGTGTTGTTATTCTAGTGTTATTATTATTATTAATTTTTTTTTTATTGGCCTAAAAAATTAAAATAGTAAGCAACTGAATAATTTATAATATTTATTTTTATTTTTAAGCTATATGTTGTTATGCTCCTACTTAATAGACCTAATATAATATTACATTTTAAATATTAATATTTTTGTTTAACCATGGATAGTTCTAAAAAACTCTTTTCTGAGACTATGTTATTAAATCCAGTTAGTGCTGATATATTCAATGACATAATATATGAAACAGAAGAACAGCAAAAAAGTGTTTATGATAGTGACCTCATAATTGTAGACAACTATGGATGCATAAAAGTAACTGTTTGTTTCAAATACAAAGTTCAGTATTAAACATTAATTTTCTGTAAAGGATGACAACGGTAAAAATGTCAGAGTTACAAAATATACTTTAAAAAATGAACAAAAAGTTGTTATTGAAATCATTAATTATGGTGCTACTGTTGTTTCTTGCTGGGTGCCAAATGCACTTGGCGAACTAGAAGACGTTTTACTTGGTTTTGACTCAATTGAAGGTCAGTAGTTGTATAATATTTGAAACTTTTTAATCATTATGTCAATGTGTTTATCAGACTATAGGTTACAGAATACACATTCCATTGGTGGTACATTAGGCAGAGTAACAGATTATATTAGTAATGGTCATCTTGAAAACGACAAAGGGGAAATTTATGAGCTAATCAAAAATCGAGATGGTCATCACTTCAATGGTGGTGAAAAAGGATTTGATAAGGTCATGTGGGATGGTTATGTGGCAGATGATGAACTGGTATTAACTTATTCAAGTAAAGATGGTGAAGAAGGCTATCCGGGAACATTTCAAGCTCGGACAACATTTCGTTTGACTTGCAAAAATGAATTAATTGTAAACTATGTTGGTATGACATCAAAATCAACTCCAGTAAATATGGCCTCAAATATGTTCTTCAATTTAGCTGGACAAGTAAGAACATTAAAGAACTAAACATTATTCCTGGTTTAATATTATTTTATGCCTGGAACTAACATATTATAGAACACTGGAGAGTCTGAACTTATGAATCATTCAATAATGGTCAATGCAGAAGAATACGTGGCAATAAAAGAATCAGAGCGAAGACCTGTTGGTTTGATTAAAAATGTGCATCACACATGTCTTGATTTGCGTGTTCCAAGGTTATTAAAAAAAGCTTTTCCTCTAGTTCCTGGTTTTGGATACAATCATACATTCAAATTGTTCAAAGGAAAAGAACGAAAAGCATTTAATTTAGCAGCCAGGTAAAGACAAATATAATTACATCGCTCAAAATACTTGTTTGCAGCGTTAATCATTATTGTATTCAGCTTAGTGCATAAACAAAGTGGTCGCTTGTTGGATATTTACACGGATATGCCTTGTATCTATATAAATACTGCTCAAGATTTTCCAAATTATGGTAAATCGTTATTCAAAGAAGAAGTTCTGAAAGTAACTAATATAGAAGCACCATTAGCAAAATTTGATAAATATGAAAATGAACAAGAGAGTTTTATCTCTGAAGAATATAAATTTACGAGTGACACAGAACTAATAGAAGAAGAACACAATTTAGATTATGAGATGAAAGAGTCTTCAACACAGGTTAACCATGTCCAGGAAATCAAGCCCATCAAAGGCAAATCGAATACTATGTATAACAAACATTCTGGAATCTGCATACGTCCACAACTATTTCCAGACGCTGTAACACATGTAATTGTTTTGATTATTGTTAATTTATATATAAATAAAATTAATTTTAATATTTGGAAATGTTCTAGAAAAACTTCAACAGTATTATTCTAAAACCATCAAATATATATAGCCAGCAAGTCATTTATAAATTTGGAGTTATTACTTCAACTGATTAAGATGTTTGTCAAAAATAATATAGAATTTACTAAATTGAAAATAACTCATAATTTATTAAAACTTCAGAAAATTAACAAATTAAAAATGACTATAGGAAGTAACCAAGTGTTTTTAACTATAAAAATGAATATATGTTGTAAGTGGCTTACAACTTGAAAACTACTGAAACAATTTGCTCATTTTACCCACATATTCCTAGACTATGGTAGGTTCATAGCATTGTTTTTCAACTCCTATAGGTTTCCATAGAGTGGCTCATAGTCTCATTCATGAATTTCGTTTAAGCTCACAGAAATTTTTTTTTTTTATATATATACCTACAGGGTTGCTATTGAAAACAGAAATAAGTGACTTTTATATATATATAAAAATTAATGTTTGTCCTTTATACACTCAAAAACATTGATTACCAGCTAACTGTAATTAATATCTAAGAAATAAACATCACATAGTTGAATTTTATTATTTTTATAAATATAAATTATATTTGAAAACAATTTGTAAGTATCTTCTACTTCACTAGAATAATTGGATTATAAATGTATACTAACTTTATAATTGATACAAGCATACTTTTGAGTTTTAATAATTTAATCCTTAAATGTCAGTTTAAAAATTAAAATTATAATTTTAATGAGGTTCTAAAAATTGTAAAAACTTTTTAGAAAGTAGTTTAATTATTCTTTGAGCAATAAACCTTAGTTAAAAACCTAAATGTAGCAATTTCTTCATACAACCAAATTGATGTTGTTAGTAGAAACATTGTACCTCCTATTATAACATGTGTAAGTTTTTTTTCTTCATAATATTTTGCCTGAAAAAAAAGTAATAATAAAATATAATCTTATTAGCATATACAATATTTAAAAAAATATTTTCATATAAAAAGTTTAATCCAGTATTATTTATTTAATTACACTAAGTTTTTACTTAAGATAATATTAAAGATATTTCTTTTCTTTCATAAGTAAGAAAAATATATACCTGTTCCTATAACAAATTTATATTTTGGTTCAGTTCCTACTCAAAAAAATAATGCTCACCTCGGAATACATTGTAATAATAGTTGACAACATTAAACAACAAATGAATGATTTTTTTGGCCTTAATCCTTTAAGTGGATTGTAATTTGTACCTTTATATTGAGATAGAATGTAACGGCCGCTAGAAAAGTTATACATGATTAATACTAAACCTTGAGTAAGTATGAAATATGTTTTTACCATTGAATGATTCTAAACGTGAAATTACAACAATTCGCAAAAATAAAACCAATACCACCAAAAAGTGTAGAAAATAACAGAGAAATAAATAAAAATATCACAGATAATATAACCATTTCCACATTGTATCTAAAATTAAATATAATTATACAAATTATATATGTTTTAGATTATAAAACAAATTGCAAACAAACTTGTTTAATTCAGAAACATTCATGGTAGCTCCCGCATAACATTCAGTGATCCCATTAACGGCTAAAAATAGAATGGCCAAACAATGCATTTGTAACAGCACAGGTCCTATTCCAATAGCTAATGTTGATCCTCCATAGAGAAATAATGCTAGTTTAGCATATGCTTGTCCAAAAGATAGTGCAATTAAACCAATAGAGCTATTGACACGTAACAGGCATTCCAGAACGCTAGTTGCTTCTTTTATGCGGTTAGGATCCTAAGATATTATGATTATTTATGACGTTTGCATACAATAAGTAATTCGTCATATTGTGTACCTGTTTGATTTGAGTTTGGATTGGCACTTCTCTTTGAACAAGTTGACTAAAATAGAAGTATGCAGCTGTTTCTACAGGTTTGAACAAAAACCTAGCAGCTAATGATCCTAAATTGTTGACAACATCGTATACACCTTGTTGATCAAATTGTAATGTGTTAAAAAATGTCATTACATAACGTTCGCCATCAGTTAATAGTTGTTTCATAAATCCTTGTTTTAAGAAACTCCACAACAACATAAGTAGAGAAAAATCGATACATTCTGACAATTTCTAAAATCAATTTTTAATTTACTATCAAATGTTGATTTAGACATTTTGTTAAATGTATACAAACTTACTTTTCCAGTAAAATTTGGGAAAAATTCCCACATGGTTTTGAATGGAAAATCTTTTTTGTCTTTTTTTGTATAATACCAAAAGTATATGTAAAATGATATTGTGTATGCTATGACTGATGCAAGTTGTGCAAATGAAAACGCTAGTACAGCATTCTGGCCATTCCAATACAACACCATTGTAGTATAAACAATTGTGCGAACAGCAATGTTTATTATTTCTAATACAACCTAAAATCTATTCAGTATTATTTACAAATAAAAAAAAAAGAATCCATTGTTTGCTTTAAAACTCTAAGGGATCTTTTTGAATATTCTATATAATATGTTATATACCTATTACTTAACTATATAATATACACAAAAAATATTTTTTTAATTACCTGCAACTTGACAAATAAGAATGCTTGTGCTACAATATATAACTGTTCGCAGCATAATTCGATAATACAACTTATAAGAATTGACCATACACCGAATTCATAATACGTAGTAACAGTAATATCAGGTTGGCTTAGTAACCGAAGCCAAATATAACCGCATATTCCACAAATTGCGGCACATAATGGTACACTAAAAAGAATAAAACATGTATACATATATATTATTCAAATTTTTAAAGAAAGCAGGGTAACACCATACGAGAACCAAATGAGATTGATGACCTTGAGCCAATTGTGATGCAAGGTATCTGTTAAACAAGCACGACGGAATGCTTCTCTGCTCAAAAACAAAATTGTTGACTCTAGTAATAATAAACGGACATTTGTAACTCCCAATTCATTTTGAGAGACATGTCGCAAGACAAAAGCGTTTATAACAAATGTCAAGCATCGAAATGCCACCTAAAAATTATTAAAAAATAACCAATATAACAGTGAATAGTATTTTAAGTATTATAATATTGGACATAATATGTAAACTAACTTGTAAGAGTATGTTGAGTGATGCGTTTTCAATGCTACTTTTCAAGAAATTTTTCTTCATTTTAGTTAATTAGTCACCAAAATGTTGCATGTTCACATAATTTATCTTTTGTAAACAGGTAGGTACCTAAATGAATTCCATGAAAATATTTTTTTAAATTTTTAGTGTGACTACAAACTATATAACACCATCATAATTATTTATTATTTACATAATGAATACCGCAAAGTGAGCAATGGAATTATAAATAGAACGATTTATAAATCACCCCACTCGATAGAATTTAGCATCATAAAGGTACTTGGAGTTGATTTATTAGTAATTCAATTTGAAATTGAATAGTGAAAATATGAATTGTGAAGAATCAGGAATGAACATTTAAAATAGTTCCGAGGTTCCGACGTAGAAACAGAATAACTGTCGTGGTTCCGAACTCCAGTAGTCCAGTATCCAATCACATAATTTAATCGTGCTTCAATTCCCTGTTGATTTGACATTTATCAGTTATCAGCTTCAAGTGATAAGTGATAACTTACTGATAAAGTGGTAACTGGTAAACGAAATGATATATATTTAGTTGCTTATATATTTCTTAAAAGGGGTTAAAGGGTTCTAATAAGTTCTTTTTAAATCTAAGATTTGAATGTAATACAAGATTCCTCATAAGTTTGCCTAATTTTATCAATAAAAAAAAGTTTTCAGACCATTTCAATTTTCAATTTTTTTAGTTTATTTTTATATGAATACCAATAAATTATTATTTGTTGGGCCAAAAATAATGAAAATTTAATACAAGGCTCTTGATATATTGTTACAATAACAATTGAAAAATATTACAAATACATAGGCACACATTTTTTTTATAAGCATTTAAAGTTCAAATTTTGACAAAATTCATCAAAATCTCGGAAATTATCAATCATTGTAATTAAACAATTATAAAATGGTCAGTTTTTATAACTAAGAATTTAAAATTTAAAGCAAAGATTCTAATAAATATTTCATACTGTAATCAAAAAATCTAAAAAATATATAAACACAGTTACTTTTTACAGACATTTTAAGTTCAAATTTGGTCGAAATTACATACCTATTAAAATCAATTTAAAGAGTAAAAGTATATATTATAATATTTTTCCAGCATCACTGATAATTTTAGGTTAATAATTAAATAATATGAATTATATTAATTCAACTCACCAGCTACCGTATAATAACAATTTCATTAATTTCAATATAATTTAAAATAACCTAGACATACCGGCTCCGCTCAGAATCGTTTTTCGTATACAATGATATTATATCAGTGGTTTTCAACCTTTTTAACAACGTAGCACACTAATTCTTCTCCTACAAAATTTTCGCTGCACACCAATTTATATAATACCTAGTATATATTTAGATATATAATATTTATACATACATATATATAGGTACACTATTTAGAATTTTCGCGGTACACTTCAAGGGCGCTCGCGGCACACCGGTTGAATACCACTGTATTATATCATTGAATTCAAATTTAATACCATCCATTATACAGCGATCTACTTATAACCTACTGTACAGCGGAGCGACATCCACTTGACCCCCTTTTACTATATACCTTTTAATAAACATTAACACCGGGTGCCAAATTAATTTCTAAACATTTTTTCTTGCTCTTTAAAAAGTATTTGCCTGCGGGATCCAACGTTCCCCTTCAATTTTTTTGTAAATATTTTTAAACATTAACAAAATTTCAAAATTTTTTTATAAATTTAAATCTTGTAGATTTTTCTAAACCAATTTTTTAAACATCGACCACCTAACTGGTGCCAAACTAAATTTTTTTTCTTACTCCTTAAGAACAATTGGCCTGCGGGCTCCAACGTTCCTCTTCAAAAGTTTTTCAATCAATTTCTTCGTAAATATTTTTAAATAGATTTTTAAACTTTATCAACCTAGTACCATACAAATGTCTAAACTTTTATTCTTGCTCTTTAAAAAATATTTGCCTGCAGGCTCCAACGTTCCCCTTCAAGCATTTTCTAATCAATTTTTTTGTAAATATTTTTAAATAGATTATTAAACTTTAAAAACCTATAGTACCATATACATTTCTAAACTTTTTTATAAATTTAAATCTTGTATATTTTTCTAAACCAGTTTTTTAAACATCGATAACCTGGTACCATATACCTACACTTTTTTCTAATATTTTTTTTCTCACTCTTTTAAAAGTAATTACCTAACGGCTCCCACGTTCCCCTTTAAAATTTTTTTTTATAAATTTAAATCTTGTATATTTTTCTAACCTTATTTTTTAAACATCGATAACCTGGTGCCATATATGCATTTTTCTCTAATTTTTTAATATAGATTTTTTAAACACCGGGTGCCAAATTAATTTCTAAACATTTTTTCTTGTTCCTTTAAAAGTATTTGCCTGCGGGTTCCAACGTTCCCCTTCAATTTTTTTGTAAAAAATTTCAACTTTAACAACTTTGTACCATATAGTTTTCTAAACTTTATTTTTTGCTCCTTAAAAAGTATTTGCCTGTAGGCTCCCACGCTCCCCTTCAAAATGTTTAAATAGATTTTCAAACTTTAACAACCAAGTACCATATACATTTTTAAATATTTTTCTGGCTCCTTAAAAAGTATTTGACTTTGAGCTCCCACGTTCCCCTTCAAATTTTTTTTTTAATTTATATAAATCTTGTAGATTTTACTAAACCAATTTTTTAAATATCAACAACCTGGTGCCAACCCAGTCCACTATATATCCTCAGATACTGATCAATTTTTTTTTTACATTAAAGATTTGAAAATTTAATTGAAGATTTCTCATACATTTTTCTATCTTTTTCAAAAAAAAATGTCTACCGGAAAGTCAAAATAAATTATTTTGTAGTTAAAAATTGATGAAATGTTCGAATTGTATAGCTAAGGATTGAACATTTAGGAATGATGATGTTGCTTTAAAAACTAACTCTGGTTTGTTGTAAATTTAATACATTTTTTTTTTGTTAAATAAATACAGTATAAATAAAAATAAAACTGATGTATTTTGAATAATAATTAATAAAATAAATTTGTATTTGTATTGGTACCTATAACAGTTATAATATTATATGGTTATATTTAATTCAAATTCTTAAAAATTATGCTATAGTAGTTTTATATTAAAATGAACCCCCTCCCAAAAAAAAAAATGAATGCTGGATACGGCCATGATAAGTGCTGATCATCCACTTAAGCCAATATTGTTGAATATTGTAACGTATTATATTCGATATTGTATTATATGTTTAATTGTATATATCACGTAAGTTTATTATTTGTGATTTTATTTTAAACATTTAAAAACTTTTAAATACCATACATCGTTATATTAAAATAATTTAAAAAAATATTTGATATAAGTATGTGTAATTATTTTGATTGGATAATACAATAATACATATATTATACATTATGTTTTACCACTATTACCTCACAATATCGATTAGTAGATTAAATCTGATTAAATCTGATTAAATCAAATTTTGATTATAAGCAGAAATACATTTCGTTGTATTGATTTTCTGTTGGATATTTGCAACCGATCTGGTTGATGAACTTTAATTGATGGATATCTAATCCAAGAAATTTAAAGTGTTTTACTATTTGCGTCCAGATAGTTTTTTTACCAGGCGTTGGATTATGGCTCCAAATAACTGTTATCGGATTGCCCTTGTCATTATTACTTTCATCCACTAAAATTTAAGAATAAAAGTAATTTAGTTATGTGGCACGACATCCATATTATATGAATTGTAATTATTATATTGACCTCTTAAACAACGAAATAATGTATTATTTAAATATCGTAATAATGTAGGTAGGAACCTAATATATACTTTACAGTGCTTAAAAAAAATCAAGTCACTATAAATAGCAAAAATTTATGTGTTGGAATTAAAGTAAGTTGTCTAATAATAAACAGATTTAAAAGTCAGAAGTAATTTATAAAATTAGAAGACGAGGAAGAAATGCTCCGCCGTAATGGCCAAATGGCCAATACTAACCCTATAACACTATTATCTAAAATAATAGGCTCTTATAATTATTTCAGTTTAAATACTTACATTCGGCCATTGTGGTGATCATATAACCATTTTTTTCACTAGAGCCGATAATGGTAATTCTGTACTTAAAATAAACTAAAAATAGGCATATATTATCAATTATTATCTTAATATTTTCATTAAATAATTACGTGTGTTTGATAGTAAACCCCGATCATCTTATATGTACTTACATTCTTGTCCAATAACATTTTCAGTAATTCCACATGTCGATGCTGATATAACTTGTAATGGCATTGTGGCTCCTAAAAAATAAAATATTATCTATTATAAGTTGTATTTTTCACATAAAAATAAATTTTTGATAATAAACGAAAGTGTAATCAGATTTTATAAGTTATATAGTAAATCAACGTGCTTGAAACTTGATAGTCGAATAAATTGTGAAAATTATAGAAGAAGACAGCGCATGGCCGTTACGATATAGACCATTGACCATAGCTTCAGGTATAATAATTATAGTAGTGGCCTGAACGGGTCTTGGTCCTTGTAATGAAATACAAGAAAAGACAATTTTCAGATTCGCCTAGTTGGACACTATAATTAATTGAACATTGCTATAATAAAGATACGATTATAAGATTTTATTTACAAAAACTTAATATAAAGTTTATGCTAAAATTCCCGTGTACATAATAAATAAAGACGTGATACGCAAAAAAAATAGGTAATCATGGTGTTTCGCCATCTGTAGCACCACCATTTTCAGTGCCCTTGTACAAGCACTTGGACGTAACGTATTACATAAGTACAATAATATGTAATTATTATAGTGTAATATGCTTGTTGCTTACGACTGTAAATAAAACCTCGTATGACTGTATTGTCGTCCGTCGCCGCTGCACCTCCCATATCGACTGTTAATGTAGCGGTCCTGAAGATATTAAAAGTACGCGAAAGCGTATGAAAAAAAATTTCCATTATTATAATAACATGAATAATTTATGGTATTATCTATGAAAGTCCAGCTGTTCGATCATATTTTAACTGTTGGGCTCATGAAAAACTACTTACTGGTTGTTGATCGAATTCATGTACACGTGCCAACCCTCCTGGAGAGGATTAAAGTATGCCGATGTACAAACGCACGGTTCTTCGTTATCTATTTATGAAACAAAATTATACCTAAATTTTATATTGTATATAAATCATTGACATTATAATATGTTAAGCTACATGTTTCCACAAAAAAATATCTTCTGTTATAGGTACATGTTGTTCAAGTGTTCTACACACAATTTAAAATAGTATTATCTTAAATCATGGTTCTACATCGCTGTGTATATTATAAGTATAAATTGTATGATGTATTTATAGGTTTATGGCCAACTATTATCATGTTTGAGCCGCTATTCGATGGGTAGATTTATCCCCTTGGATTTTTTTCATAAATATTTTATTATCTTTGAGAGTATTGATGATTTGTTGTTATCTATGTTCTCAAAGTAATAATAGGGATATAAGGCCATTTTTGTGAAAGCCGCCTGTTTTGGTTCTATACAATATATTCATAGGGATATCCAAAGGTGTAAGAAAAAGCAGCGATTAGCCCTTCAATTATTATCTAATATTATAAAAACACACATCATTGTAAAATCAATACATTCATCGCTCCATCTAAAATATTTACCTACATTTGAAAGTTAGTTGTTACCGATGTTTTAGTTTTTGATTGAGTTATGAGCATTTTAAAATTTACTCGTAACATGTTTAAAAATTTAAATATGGTATGAGAATTGCATTATTTTTATAGTATAAAAATTTAAAAGATACATTTGTAAAAGTTTTCGCTTTTAATTACAAAAAAAAAATGTGCCAATATGCTCAATAAACCCTATATTTATGGGCCTGCACCCCACGAGAAAAATAGTTCCTGCGCCGCGCCACTGGGGAAATTAAGGTGGAAGTTCAAGCAACCATATTGATTTGTTAATAAAAAAGAGAAAAGACTCATATAATTAGTTTAAAAATTTTTTTTTACATTCTTAAAATATTATAAGAAAATAAGTCAACAATTATTAAAAAATAAATGTGTCATTGAAAAAATTACTGTTAAATGTTTTTGTGAATGCCTCCCTGGGTCTCCTATTGTAATATTTTAGGTAAATTACATTTATTTATCACCATTCACCCTGATTTCATATATTAAGTAATAAGTTATATGCATAAAATATAAAATTAACATGTGTACAATACAAGTATTTAAATGTGTTTAAACAAAACCGTACTTGTGAAAATATTACAGTCTTTGCCGTCCTTGCATCCAGTCGCCATAACTGCATACCACATACCACTGAACTAAAACAGTAATAACAAATGCCAAGATCATTAGATTTTTAAATACTTGAATTATTTTTACTATTAATAAGTATTTATTGATAAACCATTTTTGAATAAATAACTTAGAATATAGCTCCATATAAGTTAAATTATTAATTGAAATATAAATATGAATAATACTTATTATGTACACAACTAATTTGTATTATAAAAATGATTAAGAGATACGATTATACTGCAAATTTGCAACCATTAAAAAAATATTTGAATTGACAATAAAATAATTATATTTATACGCTTAGTTAATTTTTAAGACAGAGAAATAATAATTTGAAAGTATTTTTTTTTACAAATTTAAATGTCGTATTCGTTATCTTTCGAATAAGCACAATCCTTCGCTTTATTTTAGTATAACTGATAAATACTTGGCGTTCATACACTTCAAAATAAGTAATAACGTAATTAAATTAATTGAATAATATATTACGTTTGTAGTTTCAATAGAAAACTCATCTGCGTTAATGCCGTGGAAACATTCTCCTCCCAAGATAATTACAATTGCCGAAAACACCAAAAGCTTATTCATTGTATTCGATTTTGTTTTAACGACACTGGTTTGGTAATTTGCGTTATTCAAAAAAAAATTTATTCATGTCATAATATGCTATACAATCATGATATCGAAGTCCCAATGATTAAACTGTGTGATTTGAACAGTTGTATGGTACCTATTTAGATAATTATAAAATTAAATCATATAATTTGTTGTTTAAACAGATGGCTGATTTTGAATTGTATTGTATTCCATTTTGTATATTTAAATGCTAGAATAGGTAAGTTACTTATTAATTGGTGTATTTACTATTTACTTAACAATTTAAAATTGATTAGTGCTTTATAATTGTTTTTCATTTTAATTAATTATTTTAACAAAAAATTATTTAACACATCAACGTTATAGGTTACTCTATTTTACTTATTTACAGATAAATAAATATTATTAATTGCAGTTAATTACAGAAATTCAGAAAATAAATTATGCACATCAATTTGATGAAATTGTTTTTATTAATTATGTTTTATTCACTGTTGAAGAGTTGGGCAAATTACAATTTTGGTACAATTTATATTGTGTGTACCGTAAAAAGTTCACTCTACGAGTCTACGATCTACCTTTATAATTATTATTCATATCAAATAAACTGTAGCCTTAGAGACATAAAACTCACAAGGAATATTGTATTCGCGATTCTTTTCAAATGTTCGTCATTTTGACGAATTTCGAAAATATTTTTACTTTTTATTTTAAGTTTTAACTGCGTGTGGTATGAAAAACATATGAGGAACCTTGCAGCAGTATTAATATTTTTTACACGTAAACAAAATATGGTGAAAATATATAACGTGGAATATGACATTGCTATTGTAATTTTATTTCATGTCATTAATATGATATAATAATAATTCATAAACCATAATACACAGTCATATAGCTGCAGTAGTGAGAAATACAGGTATATATCCACGAGTTTGTTAGATTTATAAATTTATTTAACGTCAACGACCAAGAAATGTATTCGATTTCAACATTTCCAAATTTTTAGGGAAATTATTATACATTCTCCAGCATATTATGTCATAATTTCCCTTATTGGTTTCTTTGGCAGTTAGGGGCATATAATATTATAATTATGCGTACAAAAAATAAATATTTGAGACATACGTGCTAGCTAGTAGCTACAGCAAGAGAACTTTTTTTTATATTCTGAGCCATATTTGTAGAATACCTAATATCAATGAATATTTTTTCTGATGTTATTTTTTTCTTCTCTGATCAAATGTATTATTTGATACAGATTGTAAATAAAATAAAAACCATAGCATGATACTTGATATTTTTTCTCTATACAATGAAAATCTATCATACCTAAATTTGTTTTTGTTAGTAAGTAACGAATATATCTTACAAAAAATTGGACAAATTTTCTGCAGATAAAAAAAACGTGTATCCAGCCCGAAAACATATTTATGATAAAATAGTTTAATAATAATAAAAAATTCTGAGCGGAGCAATGAATGAATGAACTGGTATTAATATTTTTTTTGCGTCTGTCATTACACGTTACCTTTTGAAGCAGTAAAAATTCTTCAATCTTCAACTTTGAGTGTGGTTTCTGGTAGCAAATTCGATACTCTGCTATAGTAGTATAATCTAATTGACAATTATTGCAGATAAATATTTTCCAATCATCATTAAGATTTGACGTTAATTGTTTACCCTTAATTATTGTGATTGTTTATTTTGTATTACAATAAAACATTTAAAAAATAATTACCATAGTTTTTACCATGAAATATTTAACTATAATTGAATAATTTATTTATATATAGGTAACGATTTAAGATACCAGAAGAACCAAGTCCTATATAGTATTATAATAGGTTTATGCGCCGGTGCTAAACGACTTGCAGTATAGCTATAATATTTTCCGGTGACCAAATGTTTCATCTGAATATTTTACGGGGACGAACCATCGTTTACCATGCGATATATGACGTGTAATACATACATTACATTTTTATTTATTATTATTTACGTTTGAAAACCACCACATTTTCAACAAATTTGGAATTAATCGTTTAAAAAAAAATTGTTATTGTCAACTATAGCGCAGCTTAATATAAATTCTAATTGTAGATATAATATAGAATAAAGTCTAATAAAAAAAATGATGGAGACCTTTTTTTTCGTAAAACGCTGTTTATCTTTTTTCAGTGTGTTTTTTTTTCGCTGGATCAACGACGTTGTTGGTTTTATTATTTATGTGGGGCTGCTACAAGTAACAACACATGTGATGTGTATTATACATTTATACTGCAGTATTGTGTTGGTTTCTTTTCAATGCATATTACAACGGCGTAGCGGTCGGTCAGTTCTTGGAATTCTGACTGTACCCCCTGCAGTATAATAATAATATACAGGTAGATCCATCTGTAGTCACTTTTCACTGTACCTATATTGAACAATTTGAAACGTATTATATTTTGCGAGCAGCGGTCAGTGAGTATATTATATTATACTGCATTTATTTAGACATATAATGTAATATTTTATATCGTATATACGTCCGAAAACAAACCGGATGTGTTTTTATGCTGTATCCGAAGGACCCAAACAGCGTGTCATACCCATATGTGTATAATATAATATTATTTAGATGGTATAGTTCAGGGGTGGTCAAATTTTTTTCGATAAAGATCTACCGAAAATATTAAAATATTATTTTCATTAGTCTCCTCAAATACAGATTAAATTACAATTAAAAATAACCGAAACTGTTTGACAGCCAGCAGGGCTGTAGCGAATTACCCAAAAACGTAATGTTTTTTTTAATAGATGACAAACACTTACACACCAATACCAAGATACATTTTCTAACCTACTCGCGTATGTGAAATCCTAAAAAAATCGCAACACAAAATATTATTAGCAAAAAGGAAGCTCTAAAAGTTTCAAGTTTCAAATTATTTGCAATACAATAATACATTTTATTAGGTACAATAAATATTTATAAAGGTGTTACGCTAAATGATACATTAATACATAGTACTTTTACTATAATATAATTTAAAATAATTGGATCGACGATTTTTTTCATCATACATTATGGTACCTAATTCAACCGTGGGATTTTCAAACACAACACTCGCACAGTGAATAAGTTACCTTGATGTATGACAAAATAAATAATATGAGCAAGCCTAAGAAAATGCCATTGTGAAGATTATAACTTTAAGTTGTATTACTATATTCAATATTTAACAGCAAAAATAAAAAGTAAAATAAACATTATTATAATATTTAATAAATATTAATAATACTATACTAGTATAGTAGTATATTACAATTTACAAACATGAAAATATTATGTTTTGAAAAATAAAAACATACATACGATAAAATAATATAATCATTATAATACTGTTTAGTGTTAATACCATGAGAAAGAAATTGACGTTTTCTTATGAAATTCCGTAGGTAACAATAACATCTTTAGATTTCCACAAAAAGGCTAAAGACGTATGTGTTACCAATAGGAATCTTTCACAAATAATAAAAAATCTTACGGACGTAGATTTATCAAAGTCTAGTATTTTGAAATTTAAGACAGCTGGTATACGAAACAGTTTCAACCGGCTCTATTAAATCCCAAAGAATACTAAGCCATGTGCCTAGCCCATGTACGCGCAGTCGAGTTTTCGAAAAATATCCATAGTCATGGCAGTAGTCGATACAGAATTATCTAGGGATATTACATTTATAAGCGTATATAACTCATCCGATAGAAAATCCGCATTGAGTTGCCTATCTCAAATCTAATACATATTTTCAAAAAGTAAATAAATACATATAGATTTTACCAATCCGTTGCTTACATGATGCATCATAGAGTAGTAAACATCTTTAGCAGAATATGATTTGTATGTTACTAGCAAAAAATGTTTATGCTACCCGAATGATGGCTCATTAGTCATTACTGCATAGTACGCCTACAATGTACAAATATATACAAAACTAAAAATTAAATAATATCCATAGGTATTATGTATTTATGCGTTTATATGTATTTTAAGTATATTATATAATTTTTAAGACATTTTATAACCGACACTATATTTTGTGCGAATATATAATAAAATGTTTTTAATTCAATAATACTATGTAAACAAGTTTAAAAAACAAATTTGGGTTTGAATTATTATATATTTAAATTGAACATTCAGAATAAATAAAAATACATAACATTAAGGTTAGCTGTTAAATACAGTCTTATATTTTATGAAGTAAAATAAAATAAAATAACGGTCGCGAATATTGTAGTTACCATCAATCGGTAGTATAAACTCTAGTCACAATTTTAAAATGCACTGTTACTAAGAGTTATACTAACAGTCGATAGTCACCTCAGTTGTATAATATTTATTAGTTATTACTTATTACAATACGATAAACAAGCGTACAATTTATAGTTTTTAGATGCACACAATTTTTTTATAATAATACATTAAATACAACGACAATTAATAAACAACGTGGCGTATATATTATAATATAAATAATTATTAAGATTACCTCAAAGATTTTCTGTATGGTGGCGAATTCAAGAAACAACTAGCTTCTCAACGTCCGCATTAATCGGTTTCTACGGTTCAAAACACGATCTTATACTGACCCCGAACACAGTAAGAGTGTGGGCGCGCGCGTTTAGCCTTTGTATTGTGCGTAGAAGGTCAGTGAAGCGAGAAGGGATGATGATGATGGTATACCAGCTACCTGCTTGCTCCAATGGTCGTTTGCAGGGCGATTTCACTCAATTCCTCTGAAACATGTCGAGAACGAAATCATGTGGTTTTATAACACGATAACATGTTTTCAATACCTATAGCGCTCATGTTCAATAATAATATGGTTCTTACTTCTTAATAATTTTGTAGTATATTCGATATATACCACATCTGTATAATATATTACAGTACTGTATTATAATACACTTATACATATTATATAATAAGTTTTAATTTTTAATATTCATCTCATTCACCCATTCACGGTATCTATGTGCGGGTAATTAAAATTATCTATTCAAGCATTGATGCCTGTTGGACATCGTGAAAAAATACAAATTGAAGGGCAAAAAGTCCGTTTAGAAAAATGTTGGACAAAAAGTTTGAGTACATTTTTATGTCAAATAAAATGTCCGAAAATACAAAATATACCTACTGTTTTTTTTTTTTTTAATCACGTAGGTAATTCTTTTAAGAAAACGTAACTTATTTTAAATTATTATTATTATTATTATTAATGTCTGTTTTGACTACTTTTTATACATTTTTTATAATATTTGTAAAAGCTAAAGGGTTTATATTTTATCTTATATAATTTGCAACTTACATTTATACTCACCATTATTTTAAATTTTTATATGGAACTACAATATTTAACACTAAAAAACACCACATTCGAAATCGTTTTCACAAAACTAAATGCCTAAATTCATTAACTATAGCTATATTTTTTACATATCATATTAAAACGGATTCTAATAATAAAATATGCCTGTTTCAAATTTTCAAAAATGTAGAAAAAGTAATATTATGATATTTATAGTTTATATTATACATTAAATAAAATATTTTTAAGGATGCAAAGAGGAAGTCTGGAAGTGTTGTTATAAGTATAGGTACCATTGGTAGTGTGGTACTTATAATAATATGTATTATGAATATACCAATATTATGCATGGGCCTACGGCCTACGCTCTACTACCATAATTTATCACGAACAATTCAATTGTATTTTGTATAGTGACAATTATAGCGGTACAGGCCTATCTGAAATCTTGGGTAAAAATTCAAAATTCGGGTTTGGAAAATATTATAGTATATCGTGTGTGCGTGCTTGTAGGAGGGTGTGACGCGTGTATAATATACAAAATATAATATATCCATATAATATACGTGTATATTATATTATACACTGTCAGGTGTTCACCATTCAAACAGGTACTTCTAAACGCTGTGTGAACTGAAAATGCCTGTTCAGCCTATACTGTGCTCTTTATTGGCATAATATATAAGGTAAATAAATAAATATTTCAGTTGTATTTGCAGGAAAAAACATTTATAGGAACATATTGAATCACTATATCCCTATTTTATTTTTTTATTCTTTGTTACACATTTAATATTATAATCATAAGGTTAAGTACAATAGGCAATTCTCCCTGTTTAAACAAACACTAATAAAGTATTGTCAATATTGATTAAAGTACAATAAGTGATTCATGAATTTACATATTTGACACATATCATATTAAATAAATGCTCAGATTTGTAATTTTCACAAAATCATCATTAAATTTAACCTATCGAGAAAATTCAACAAAACAAAACTAATGCCATTTTATATCATGTATTCATGTGCATAGGATTTTTTTTTTTAATAACTATATGATAATTAGATAATATAGAATATGCCTAGATACATATATGAAAGGAATGATACTTTTTATGTTGATACTTAAATTGAATTGTCTACCTATTGTTAAGTATACGGAGGAACACAATATGTTATTGGATATTAAATAACATATTGGTTTTGTTTTTGTTTTTGTATACGATTTTATTATAACAGTTAACTCTTATTTGTATTATTCTGATTGAAATAATACGAAAAATATCACAAGTTTAATAAATTCTTTTACGACAAGATAATCTCCCAAAATATAATACGATATGTAGGTATTTAGATTTTAATCGTGGCTCATAAGAGCTGGTAATGACTGGTTCATACTGCGTTTGACCTATGTCATTTTTTCGAATGGCAACTTATATTAAAACTACATTCATATAATCCTATGTATTTGTATCCTACAAAAAAATATAATAATTATGTAATAGCATTCCTAAAAATAAACAGCAAATACATTATAATCTAATATAGATATTAATTACTATACTTTTATTAGGTAGATGTACTGTATAAATTAAATATTTATTTATTATTTTTTTATTTTTACATGGTAAAATTTAACATTTAAAGTTATAATTTAAGCAAAATAAGTATAGATATTTTAAAACAATCACAAAAACTGCTTAAAATATCATATTTATTATCGATTCGATCGAACTATCGTTAATAAAATTGCATTATACATATAATCATTTAAAATTATAAATTATTATAATTGGTTTTTTAATAAATAACTAATAAGTATTCAAAATTTCTAATCTTCCACAAATTATTTTTTAGGTATTTTAAGACTTCACAACATTTTCAATTTAAATTCTTTAGAATGTAATTCTTATGAAAATTTAAATAAGTACCTAAACCTATTAAAGATACATATACACAATTTTATTTGATGATTTGAAGAATTGTTTTTCCACATACTTATAGGTGCAATGAAATATTGAATGTATTGATTTCAGACAGATAAGGTACCTAAGCAGCAAAAACAAGCTCTCGTGTTTTTTAAAAAATTATACATATTTAGTCTTTCACTCAAGTATTTCATGAAATATAAAGTCAGCCAAAATATTTACCTTTATTACTAAGAAAATATTTATAATATTTACAATTAACATTATATTTTTTCTGATGTGTGTAATGAGTAAAATATTAAAATCCTAAGTTGAACCTTGATAAAAAAAAAGTAGGGTGACGCGCTGTATGACGATTTTATAATAATAAATAATTAATGAACATTATCCAATATAGGTAGGTATTATAATATTATGGTTTATCATCTTTGTTCAATCGTAATTTTATTTACAGTATAAAATATAATATTATGTATTACAATTATATTATGAGTTATAATTTTTACAATAAATTATAAAATAATCACACGAAATATTCAACTAATAATAGAAAATTATATAATATATTTTGTGTGTAGCTTAAATAAGTTATCAATATAACTGTAAAGATATTTAAAGTTTAGATAAGTTGAGTGCCTGGGAATACCCTGTGCAATTGTGACACATATATAGCTGCTAACTATACAATATAAAGGTAAGCTTCACACAACTGTAATTACTTATTATTTGAATACTACTTCAATGAACCAACAGCGCTAGCATAGGATTAAATGAGCCTATGTAGTAAATTATTGAATTTTTAAGCCCCAATATTACAACCTACAGTTTTAAAATTAATAGGTTACACAGCATAGAATTTAAATACTTTAGTGTATGATATTAATATATGATGTAAAGTAAAATAGTTTTGGTTTATTTCAAAATTAAAAATCTATTTTTATAAAATCTATTTAACCTAAACTTTAATCAAGCATTCAAGCCCATCATCATAATTAATAGCATAAGGGTAACCGCTGTGGCATGTGTTACTTTTTTACTCACATTGACATGGGAATAAATTAATATTCAGCTTGCTTACATGTAACATACTTACATACTTATCTATTGTAAACACTTGTACAGACTATATACTTCAATGCTAAAATTAAAACTTTCTATAGAAATTTGGAAAAAACTAATGGCCTTAGCTGATGAAGTTTCAGATCAATAAAAATAAAAAATGAAAAATAAAATGAAAATAATTTAAATTGATAAATTTGATTAGAATAGATTAATTAGAACTATCGATGTAACAACGTATGTTTTTGAATATATTTTGTTATTTTGTGGTTTTAAGAACCATATTTTTTAATAGTTAATTTTACTATTTTTTAGATCATATTTGATCATTATTAATAAGACTAGAATTGGAAAACAAATTGAAAATTTAGCAATCAAAATAATATATACATTGTACATATTTGTACCTCTTACTATGTATATTTATTTTGATAGTTCTCACTAGGTATTATTGTACCTAAATCCTGTTTTTAAAGTCCTTAATTGACATAACATTTCACTTTGTTATTAATAAATATTTAATAAAAGTTATAAAATATTTGTATTTATGAAAATTCTGTGTAAAAAAAAAAAAAGCATATTTGTATCTACCTTTTTAAGCGCAGGTTCCGAGCCATAGTTATAACGATGTTATTTATAAATATATGGTGAATTAATTATTAAATTTACATTAATATAAAATATCTTTTAATTTATTTTAAACTTACGACTTAATAGTATCGATATGCACCCATCAGCCATCACAATTATTCCGTCTGGTAACCACTGAGCAGTGAGTACTGAGTAGTGACCATACCATATAATACCGATTAGTGACTATAGTGAGTACTGACTGTAGTGTTCCGGTGATCGCAGAGCCAAAACGCAATAATCGTTGTTCTTATCGGGACTGGTTTTCGAAGATGAGTAAATAATAATTTGATTGCTTGCATTCTTAGGTAGGTGCCAGGTGGGCACAAATATAAGCAATATCTGTAGACAGTCGTCTTCGAAAATGATTTGATATAGGTACCTATATCCATAGACTTATAATAGTCTATATTGGGTATGGATATGGGTATATCAATATTATCATAAGAAGATACCTTATTTTTATAATGTTTACAGGTTAAAATAAGATAATATAAACGAATAAAGCATAAAATGTTTAAAATTTAGTGAAATATTCTATCATGTTATTTTTTTCTAAAATATTTATAGCTTTTACGAAAAAAAAATAGTGGAATTTCCTATGATGATACTATAGGGCCAAACGCTCCAATTATAAACTTTAAAATGCATTGAAGAATTTTTTTCAGTATACCTATACACCTACGACCTACCTAACTTGTAAGATAAGCTTGTTTAAAAAAAAAAAAAGAAAAAAAATACATTAATATTCGTAATAGGCGGAATAAACTAGAGTAATGTGCGAATGCCTACAAATCGCAAAATAGCGAACTTCATAACTTTGAAACTAAGTCCGATCACAAAATTCTGACTTCACCATCGATTTCACTATAGTTAACTACATAATAGTCTTCCAAGCTACAACAACAGTATAGCAGTATAGGTGAGCCACAAACCCATCAAGCAGTAGCGGTCAAATAATTTTGTCGCATGGGGAGGAAAAAGGACATAAGGCTGATTTTTTAACATGCACTTTAACCATTAAAACATAGTTAAAGGATTACCTATAGATCCTTATCTTAGACAATATATAAATCAACAATTTATAATACATGTAAATATCTATACTAGATTCAATATTACATGTATACCTACTTTATATTTTTGTAATTTTATCAAATCGTTTTTAAGGACTATTATCCTTGATACAAACATTTCAACAATTGAGAAACTACTCATTTTAATTTTGAATTAGGTACATCAACATTTAAAATAAATCATCCACCAAATCATTTATAGTAAAAAATGGGGGGAGGGGTAGAGCAGAAATTTGTATCACCACTCCTTAAGTGGTATAAAAAGTCTTAGGAACTCTGAATATGGTCTTAAAGTATATTAATAAATCCCAAAATCAGAGCTTGAATACATTTATTATTAAAAGAAAAATAGGGAGAGTACGCTTGGTAAATTACCCTCTATATATGTTTGATCATGATGTAATGATTATAATTTAATTTTAAATATCCATAACCAGGAGTGCGGGAAAGACTATTCAAACCTGATAGAAATAGGGTATAATTTTTCAAGAGCAACTGAGAGTTACTTTAGAGTTTAGTTTTTAGATTCTGAGCGGAGCGATGAATGTATTGGTTTTACAATGATGTGTGTTTTTTTTTTATTTTTTTTATTTTTTTTTGTGTCTGTCATCACGTTTTGGGACAGTAAAAGTGCTTAGATTTTCTTCAATAGTACCTTTTCTGATAGGAAAGTGAATCTAGTTGGTACTTTGGGGGGTCAAAAGTAAACATTTTCCAGTAGTTTTCAAAAGTACCGTGAAAAACAAATGGAAAATTAAGGAAAAAACGGGAATTTTTACGCAACATTGATTTTCGATAAAATCGATTTTGGTTTTTGGTGTAAGTCTAAAAAAAATGACGGTAAATACATGAAATTTTTACTGAATGTTTATATAAGCAGTTTCTATATACCATACCGTTTTCAAAATATTTTGACTTATTTTGAGCTGTTTACAGACATTTTAAATTTCCAATCTTTTTGGTTTTTTTTTTTTTTAAAATCAATAACATTTTATTTATTCGTTAAAAATTCTTGAAAATTTAATAGAATGCTCCTAATATATTGTTTCAAAGGCACATGAAAAATATTAAAAATCTGTAGTCACAATTTTTTTTTTTAAGCATTTAAAGTTGAAATTTTGACAAATTACGTAAAAATGACGAAAATTTGCAAATTATTTGGAGTTAGAAATTCATAAAATTTTTTCTTTTTAAATCTAAGGTTTTAAATTTTAACACAAGATTTAACGTAAGTTTTTCTACTTTTATCAAAAATAAAATATCTAAAAGCAATTAAAAATAATTTTTTATGAGTGTTTTAAGTTCATAATTTTACAACATAGGATATTCACTCGATTTCTCATGTAGCGTTTTTCTTATTTGGTTGTAATTCAAAAACGAATAATTGTAGATGCATGAAAATTTCACTAAATGTTTATATTCTCATTTTCTATACACCATTCAATTTTGAAAATATTTTGATTTGTTTTGAGCTGTTTACAGACATTTTTAGTTTTCAATTTTTTTAGTTTTTTTTTTTATAATTGTCAATAAAATTTTATTTGGTGGGCCAAAAAGTCTGAAAATTTAATACAAGCTTTTTTATATATTGTTACAATATCAGTTGAAAAATTTTAAAAATACATAGGCACGATTTTTTTTTATAAGCATTTAAAGTTCGAATTTTGACAAAATTTGTCAAAATCTCGAAAATTATAAATCATTGTAATTAAAAAATTATAAAATGTTCAGTTTTTATAACTAAGTGTTGAAAATTTAAAACAAAAATTCTCATAAATAAATCATACTGTAACCAAAAAATCTAAAAAATATATCAACACATTTATTTTTTACAGACATTTTAATTTCAAATTTAGACAAAATTTCATATTTAAACCAAGAATAATGATTTTAGTTATTTTGATATAATTTAAAAATATTATTTGTTGGTATATGAAACTTTTAGAATATATTGTTATATTTTATATACACGCAATGGCATTTTAAAATATAATTTTTTTGAGAAAAATGAATTTAACCAACTATAGTAAATACTAATGCCTATAATACTAAAATTAATTAGTTTATTCACAATAATATCATCAAATACATTTAGACTTAGTAAGATATTATAGACTGACTGACCGTCTTCCCTCAGAATCGTTTTTCTTATTCAATGATATTATATCATTGGATTAAATTATCAAAATCTAACACAATCCATTACAGTGACTCACTTGTAACCTACTGTACAGCAGAGCGACATACACTTACCCGCCCTTTTTTTAGTTTACTTTTATTTACATACAATCATTGGTTATAAATACTATTTATAATCAACGATACAATTAAGACGCCCGTTGCTATTGTAATTTTGTACACAAAAATACGCTCTACGGAAATAATGATAGGTTATAAGTAGGTACTGTTCTGTAGAAACAACCAAATTTGATATATTTTTTTTAACTAATAAGGGGTAATATTCTACAGGCCGCATCGAACTTCATTTTTTAATATTTTAATTAGGGGTCGTGGTTATGCACGATTATTAGAGTACACGTGTACACGTAACCCGGGTACACGTACCTACCTACTAAAAATATATTATAAGATCCGTGTTTTTTATACACGTGTATATAATACCCGTTGGCCGTTATTCAAATTTTAAATCTCAAACTTTGTTATGTCTTCAAAAATAATACAATTTTAAGTGTTTTTTCCATAGATTATATTATACAATTACTTTAAATAAAATAAAAAATCGGAGTACGATGCTACCTGTAGGAAGTTTTCTTTTTTCAGAAAAAAAAAAGTTATCAAAATCCTACAAGGCCTGAGAATTATTCTCGTGAAGTAATTTTTTTCGATATATTACACTATATGCGGACCGTCACTCGTCAGTGATCAAAAGGATGATTTGAAATAAAATTGTAGTCAATTTCAACAGCGAAATAAAGAATAGTGTATTTTTAGTAATTATAATTGTACAGTAGGTAGTCGTATATTTTGAGTTGCAGGGTGTTCCAGTTGTTGTAATGTAGTGGACAACTTCATGATTAATCGTTAATGACTTAGAAAAAGGTTGATTAATGGAAATGTTGATAATATACTAGCATATGGATGATCTGCCTGCATGGTCTTATTGTAATATTTGAGCATTCAATTGTTGAACATTAGCTTCAACAAGCTTTTTAATTTTTATTGTTTAAATCGCCAAGTAACCCAAAATGTTTCAAAATGTCATCTATTATTGGTTTAGTTACATCCGCATCAACAAATGGCCAGCAGTATGGCCGACGTTGGTGGGACCAAGGTTCAACGATAGGGTTCTTGTGCCGTAAGTGTTGATAGCTGTATTATTTGCTGTGTATAGTCTGTATTAGATTTTTGTTGCTTGTCCACGTTTGACGGTGGTACAACTGAGATCTCTGCTCCACTGTCGACAAGGTACTTCAGTTTGCTGGAGAGATCAATTACGAATAAGCGATTTGACCATCCTAAACATAATATAATAATATGATTCCGTAGGACTGTGGCTTACTACAACACCCTATCACCCCCCTGAATAGGTATCGGATGTTAGATTAGTGAAAAGAATTATATTTTAGTTCCCACCTTAATTATAATAATTTCCTAGCATCAGGCTCCTTAATTTAGAATAATTTAAGTAGTTATAAACTATATAACATACATCATAATATTTCGTAAATACCCGATCATTAGGTAAACCTATATATTTTTTGGTTGTACTCACTACTCAGTAAAAGTTGAACATCTATTCAGACTTTTACTACACATGTGTTCATCCTAGGATGAAATAATTTAGTTGGTAAGAGCTGATTAATACACGACAGATAAAAACTTCACTGTAAAAAAATGACAATTATATATTACTAAAACATACTACTGATAGTATTCAAATTTCTTATATGAAAAAAATAGAAATATAATTAGTTGGTAAAATTTGCACACAGCTCAAGGGTAGATCTAATGATCAATACATCATCATTTAAATATTATACCTTATAACTATCAGTAATTTGTTTTGATAACACAGTTATAATTTTTCGGTATCTAACAATCAGGTCTCGCTTAATTAGTCATTCTCTGGTTTAAACTTAAAAGTGATTACTATCAATATATTATTAAGATGTATATCAACATATTAATATGTACATAAAGAGACAAAAAGAAAATAATATTTTGGTTTATAAAGGTTACTATTTGGTAAATCATATTATATAAAATTGTCAATTGATAATTATAATGTATACCACCAAATTAAATATAACACAATACACATAGTATGTATAATGTGACCAATTGACACACAGGATTAATAAAGTGGGTGCTGGGTGTCAAGTTGCACCTCAACAAAAATATACTCTTACCCATATGAATTTGAGCTGTATAATCACTCGTTAGATCTTTGCCACTTGACACTAATTTAATGACTGTCATCAAGTCAATTTTTAATTTAATAATGGTAACTAAAATTTCATTAAATTGTACTATCATCATTGTTCTTCAGTAGTATAAATAGTCAGCTTTTCAATTATTCAACATAATAAATAATAAAATAAATGTACATCTGACATATCAGTTGTTTTATTGTTTTACTTATCATCAAATATGTAATGAAAAAATGTCCTTATATTACAATCTAAAACCCTTAGAAAAAAAAAATATAATAATAATAAAATAAATATCATAAAAAAGTTATTAAGTAAATACATTTAAGCTAATGTAATTTTCCATTTTGTTGATAATAAAATGTATGTACAATGTTTACGAGACATTTAGACACTGTATATACAGTGCAAAAATAATTGGTCACTAATTTTCAGGATAAAAAGTACATTTTTAATTTATTTTTACATTGGTATTCAATAGAAACTCAAACCTTTGTGTAGTGTAATAAATAAGAAAATGAAAAATAATCGGTTATTAACTCAATATCATAACCCAAAATATAGAGTATAATAATGAATTAAAATATAACTTTTTCTGTTTTAGATGGAGAGATCTAGAAATAAAGAAATATAAAAAAAGGTTTTTGATGAATATAAAATACAAAATGGCACTTAAGCAGTGCTAGATGATGATGTTTGTTGCCCAGGTACTGAATACTGGGGTCTGAAATTGGTGAAGTTAGTGTTGCCAAACGCACCATTTAATTGTCCATTTTGAAAACCATTAGGATATTGATTGCTTATGGTCCCAACTAAAAAAACATTTTTTATTTATTATGATGTAATTAATATAACAGTTTTAAATATAAAAATAATATTTACCTCCAGATTGTTGTTGGGAAGTAGATGTAGCTGAAGATGTTGTAGCAGCTAAACGAGATAATATAGATCTCTCAGACATTTGAAGTCGCTGGGCAACAGGTGGTATACGAGCCAGAGTTGCTGGCAATCTGCTTACATCAGATTTCATGTCTGACAAAAGTTCTTCCAGTTGATTCAATACCTAAAATAATGTCAAACATTTTAATTTGGAATCTAAATTTTTAATATTTTAACCATACTTTGTGAAGAACAGCATTGGCCGGTTTATTGCCAGCTAAACTCTCTTTAGACAAGTGTTGGTGTGATTCAGCCAAGCACTCCACCTCAGCAAACCGAGCATTCAATGACATTGCTGGATGATTTGGATCTTGCGTTAGGTTCAAATAGGCAGCTCGCCTAAGTTGTTCCTCAATTACAAGTGCTTGTTCCAATAATTTAAATCTTCTTGCCAAAAATTTGTTTTTGATTTCTAAGAAGTTTCCTTTACCTACATCCATTTTAAAAGGCTCATTGATAATAGCAAAACGGATATCATTCTGAATATCTTGCCAACGTCCATAACCATGTGTTACAATACCAGCCAATAACCAATAATCGTGTCTTAAAAAATAAAACAATACAAAATATATATAATGTCATAGTTTACTAGGTATACAGTATACACATTAAAAATCATTTAAATGTCACATTTCAAATATTTTAAACGACTGTTATTCTTTAGATATACTCATACCTTCTATGCCAGATTTCATATTCTCGTCCAGGAACTGCTGCTTTTTCTTCATTAACCCACAAAGTATGGAGTTCAGTAAAACCACCATCAGCAATGTTAAACATGAACTTCCTAGTGATTTTATCCTCTTTATCGTTTTCAGTTCCAATGCCAGCTGCCACTTTAGCTCTTTCAGCTTCCTCTAATAATTTTTTCTTAGCTTCATCGTCTGCTTGCAGTGCCTTTGCTGAAGCTTCAGCCGATTTTATTTCTTCCTGTAAAGTTGGAAACTGTTAATTATAAAATTATAAAAAAAAAACAAAAAATATCTGACACCTACTTCTTTTTTATCAACTGTAGATGATTCAGATTCCTTTTCCTTTTCTTCTTCTTTCTTCTCAATTTCAGATGAAACCACAGAATTAGTTTCTTTCGGTTCCGTTGATGAAGTATCAGACTGTTCAACTTTAACAACTACATTGTCACTTTCTTGGGGATTTTCTGTTTCTGGTGTTTTTTCTTCTGTTGGTTTTTCTTTTTGAAGATTCACTGCTTCTTCAGTTTCTTCTTTAACAACAACCTAAATAAAGTTGTATGTAATGTAATGTACTAGGCTAAATTTCATAGCAGAAAAAAACTAGAGATATATAGTAATATACATGGTGCATAATATCTATTTTATTAAATAAATATTAGGAATATTTAAAATAGTATAAATAAATGACCACGGGGTGAGTCTCCCATGAGCCGACTTGAACCAAAAAACCACTATCAATAACTCAGTGGCCTAGCCAAGAAAGAGAATACCATAATATATAAGGCCTATTTTAAGATGTATTTTTATCACTGAGTCCTCGGCACTTTCCCACCAGTCCAACTATCATTTATTAATGAAGACTTGACATAATTTTGGAACTTGTTTTAAGTAAATATATTCTTTTTTTAAAAATGCATGATAATTTTAAAATTAATTTCAATTAAATAAACCTCACAACAAATAAAATCAGATACTATCTAGCAGCAAAATATCAACGAAATTCTTGCAAAAAATTATATCATCATTTTTTAATTAGATATATATAGTAGATGGGTACTTAAAACAATATTTATAATAATAATCAAATCAGATACTATCTAGCAGCAAAATATCAACGAAATTCTTGCAAAAAATTATATCATCATTTTTTAATTAGATATATATAGTAGATGGGTACTTAAAACAATATTTATAATAATAATCAAATCAGATACTATCTAGCAGCAAAATATCAACGAAATTCTTGCAAAAAATTATATCATCATTTTTTAATTAGATATATATAGTAGATGGGTACTTAAAACAATATTTATAATAATAATCAAATCAGATACTATCTAGCAGCAAAATATCAACGAAATTCTTGCAAAAAATTATATCATCATTTTTTAATTAGATATATACAGTAGATGGGTACTTAAAACAATATTTATAATAATAATCAAATCAGATACTATCTAGCAGCAAAATATCAACGAAATTCTTGCAAAAAATTATATCATCATTTTTTAATTAGATATATATAGTAGATGGGTACTTAAAACAATATTTATAATAATAATCAAATCAGATACTATCTAGCAGCAAAGTATCAACGAAATTCTTTCAAAAAATTATATCATCATTTTTTAATTAGATATATATAGTAGATGGGTACTTAAAACAATATATATAATAATAATCAAATCAGATACTATCTAGCAGCAAAGTATCAACGAAATTTTCCAAAAAATTATATCATCATTTTTTTAATTAGACATATATAGTATTGGGTACTTAAAACAATATTTATAATAATAATCAAATCAGATACTATCTAGCAGCAAAATATCAACGAAATTCTTGCAAAAAATTATATCATCATTTTTTAATTAGATATATATAGTAGATGGGTACTTAAAACAATATTTATAATAATAATCAAATCAGATACTATCTAGCAGCAAAATATCAACGAAATTCTTGCAAAAAATTATATCATCATTTTTTAATTAGATATATATAGTAGATGGGTACTTAAAACAATATTTATAATAATAATCAAATCAGATACTATCTAGCAGCAAAGTATCAACGAAATTCTTTCAAAAAATTATATCATCATTTTTTAATTAGATATATATAGTAGATGGGTACTTAAAACAATATATATAATAATAATCAAATCAGATACTATCTAGCAGCAAAGTATCAACGAAATTCTTTCAAAAAATTATATCATCATTTTTTAATTAGATATATATAGTAGATGGGTACTTAAAACAATATTTATAATAATAATCAAATCAGATACTATCTAGCAGCAAAATATCAACGAAATTCTTGCAAAAAATTATATCATCATTTTTTAATTAGATATATACAGTAGATGGGTACTTAAAACAATATTTATAATAATAATCAAATCAGATACTATCTAGCAGCAAAGTATCAACGAAATTCTTTCAAAAAATTATATCATCATTTTTTAATTAGATATATACAGTAGATGGGTACTTAAAACAATATTTATAATAATAATCAAATCAGATACTATCTAGCAGCAACAAAAAAAATCAACAAAATTCATTGCACAAAACCATGTCACTACTTTTGAGTTAAGATATTATAGTAAACGTGTACTACAAAACATATTTATAATATTAATCAGATCAGTTACTATCTAGCAGAAAAATCATCAAAATAATTCATTTTATATCAGTTTTACATCATTTCTGATTATCCTATTGTGACTAAAGTAAATAAATGAACATAACATATTTTAATGAAAAATAACAATTTATTATTTGCAAAATAATGTTACTTACAGCGGTTTCTTCTGGTATATCAGTTTTAGCAGATAATTCATTTTCTATTTTAACAGGAGAAGTGACAGTACTTTCTTCAGATTTAATTTCTATTGGCTTATCGTCAGTAGTTGCTGGTGTTTCTTTTGGTTTTTCCTCAGGATCCTTAAGAATATCAATAAATAAATAACAATTTACAACATAATAGTTTAATAAAAGTACTATTATTTATTTAAGTATTTCACTCACTTTTGGTTTATTTTCTGTTTCAACTTCAATTTTTTCTGAAACAGTAGTTGTTGGTGTTGAAGCTTCAGAACGAGGAACAGGAGTTGAACTAGTAGATGCATCGGCTGCTTTGATAGTCTGAATAGGCTTACGAATAAGCTCTGGCATACTGTAGAAACCATTTATTTCTTCGAACTCTTGAACCTTCAATTTAAAAAAAATAAAATATTTATGGTATTTTAATAATTTAAAATATATAGGTACACTCTATGTAACACATACTTTTTTACGAATTAGGGACATAACACCAATTCTTGTGAGTACATGTTGTCGACTTAAACCTTCACGCGGTACACCATCAGCAAAATTTTCAGAATTATCAGCACCAGGTTCACACAAGTGACGCATAAATAGTGAAACATAGGCTTTGAAATTTTTTTCTGATTTTCCTCTTAAATCTCTTACAAGCCTAGTTGTATTGTTACAAAAATGAAAAGATAAATGATTTAATTGATACAGGTAAAATGACAATAATGAAAATTAAATATTACCATTGAGAGTTAAAGGCATCTTGAGGTGGCATTCCATACCTCATAATTGCATTTAAGAAAGCCTTTCTTTGTCGAGCATTAAATCCAAGTACCTTAAAAAAAAAAAAGAAAAAAAAAAGTTAATAAATAATTATATATCATTAAGTACTTAAGAGGACACCCGAATTGCATTTGCTGTTCCTGTATGAAGAATTTTTCAATTTAAAAATATGAAAAAAAAACTTTAAACTGTGTAATATGGTAAAAAGGGAAAAATATACAATTGCACAAAAAGCCACGACATAATAATAGCTTATAAAACTTGACACAATCCCAACCTCAGGTGACAATTTTTTCAGGGCATTCAGAGCTGAAAAAAGTAGGTGAAATAATGAAGCACCCACACTGATCACAATCCTATTTGATGCTGACACACAACCGACTAAAGGCGCCTTCACAGCTCACCTTGAAATATTCTAGAACTGTGATTGGTTGAACCATGTGGTTAACCTAACCATTATACCGTTTATACCGTATAGTTGAGTTCAATCTTACTTGAGTGTTCACCATAAGTTAATGAGTGGTTCAAATTTAATTTAGTTCTTACAGAAAAAAAAGACGTGAACGAATTATAAATTATCACGTTTCACTGTTAGCTGTGAAGGCACTTTGAGCCACTGTTATGTTATTAATTACTCTAAATGCACACGGTTTATTGTGTGACTTATGTTGCTACATATGGCTTCTAACATAGTCTATTTTTATAATTACATTTTAATGTAGAAAAAGGCCTTTAATAAAAGCACAGATCACTTAATATGCTATTATTCTAAATCTGTTTCCTTTAATTTTCCAACTAGGTAAACACAACATTTTATTAACTTTAAATGTTTGATTAACCCATACTTGGATTCATATAGACATATATGAATGAAATTACTACTTACTTCAATATTTCCACCAACTCTAGCCAATAATGGAGGTAAAGGTCGATCTCTTTCTTCTTTTCTTTCGGGTTTCCGTTTAAGTTTTTTACCAGCTTCCCCATCTTTTTCATCAAAGTCGTCATCTTCTTTGTCATCATCTTTAAATTAAAAAATATCAAAAACAAAAAAAAAGTTTTCTTATTTCAGAAATCATACCAGATGGAGCAGAGAAATCTGAATTGTAATCAGATAGGTTTTCTTGCCAGGTAGTATCTTCACGAGTTGAATCTACTACACCACCACCATCATTGTAGTTAACTTGTTTCCTAACTCGTTTTCCTTTGCCTAATGTTCTGGACATATCTTCTTGGTGTTGCTCATAATGATGACGTAGCAATTTAACCCAATATGCAGGATCAGTGTTTTCAGCTTCTTGTTTTATTACTTCTGTATTAGCTTCTTCTTCTTCATCTTCTTCTTTAGTAACATAACTAGCCACTTTGAAAGATGACAAATACTCATTTGACCAATTTTCTTTTTGTTCAATACCAATTTTTGAACGGTCTAATAGTTCTGCAACTGCTTTGTCATCATAATGAATAGCTTCTTCTTCTTTACCCTAATATTTACAATATTGACTGAATTAGTTTAACAATTTTTTTTTTGTAGTAAAAAAATATTATCAAATACCTCTTCTTCTTTAAAAAGTTCTTCAGTTCCAAATCGTAATATATCATCCAATTCTTGTTTAGTAAAATTAGTTTGTTTTCCTCCCATACCAGGTCTTACAACTAAATGAGTTAACATCATTTTTCTTTTGGCTACCTGGGTAACTCGTTCTTCAACCGAATTCCTTGTCACAAAACGATATATCATAACCTAAAAATATAAATCAGGTTTAATAACCAAAATAATTGTATTGTAAATACATATTATGTACTAAACAAATTATTACCTTATTTGCTTGACCAATACGATGAGCTCTTGAAAAAGCTTGTATATCATTGTGAGGATTCCAATCAGAATCATATATTATGACTGTATCGGCAGTTGCCAAATTAATTCCCAAACCACCAGCCCTTAAAAATAAATATAAAATATAACACTTTTGCAAATGGCATACACCACATGAATTGTATTTGAAATATAATATATTCATTGTACAAGCTCTTAAAATCATTCTGTTAGTTTAATATCGAATGAAAATTTATTTCATGAATATTATTTTGATTCATTAAAAGTAACTTATATTTATCTAAAATACCTCGTTGAGAGCAAGAATACAAATTGTTGAGCACCAGGAGCATTGAATCTATCAATTGCTTCTTGTCTTTGATTTCCTGTTATAGAACCATCAATTCTTTCATATTTATAACCTTCTCCTTCAAGATAATCTTCAAGAATATCCAACATTTTTGTCATTTGAGAAAATATTAAAACTCTGAAAGCATTATTATAGGTTAATGTAATTAATATTTAATAGATAAATACATAATTTCTGACATTAGTGATTAGGATACAAAATCACTTTTTCAATAAGTTTAAACAATTTCTTTATTTTAAGCCAACAGTAGATGGATTTAATAAATTACTATTCATTATGTATGTTTTATAATATATTTAATTTACCGGTGATTTGTATCATGGAGTATTCTAAGCATTTTAGATAGTAAAACTAGTTTTCCAGCTGCTCTAGTGAGACCACCAATTTCATAACTTCCATTGATAGCTGTTGGAGCTTCTTGAGCAGCCGCAGGAAAAAGGTATGGATGATTACAACATTTTTTTAAATCCATCATAATATTTAATAAGGACACTTGCTGTCCTCCACCTCTTGGATTTAGCGCTTCAAAGTTTCTTGTTAATATATATTTATAATATTTCTTTTGCATTGGAGATAATTCAACACGTACAATAAACTCTGATTTTGAAGGCATATTCTGAAATAGTACAACCAGTATATAGTGACACATTTTTTTTTTTAAAAATAAAATAAAAATGTACCTTCAAAACATCAGCTTTTAATCTTCTGAGCATATGAGGTCCTAACATTTCGTGAAGACGTTTAACTTGTTCTTCTTTTGAAATATCGGCAAATTCGTTTTGAAAAACTGTTAGGTCATTAAATTTCTCAGGTGTCAAAAAATTTAATAAATGGAACAACTCTTCTAGATTATTTTGCAGAGGAGTACCAGTTAGTAGTAGCTTATTACGTATATTGTAGCCAGCCAAAAGTCTAAAAAACTGTATTACAATAATAATATTAAGTTAAATTTAAAATATAAACTTATTTATAAATAGTTTTTATTTAATTACTTTTGACTGGTTGCTTTTAAGCCTGTGAGCCTCATCCACAACTAACACAGCCCATTCAATTGATCCTAACAACGGGGCGTCTATCGAAATTAGCTCATAACTTGTAAGTAACACGTGGAATTTAACTATGCCTTTTATCTTATTACAACGTACACCAGAACGAGAATCATCAAATGAAAATTCATTTTCTCTAATTGTCACTCTAGAGTCTTTGTCTCCTACATAAGAGACAACATAGAAGTCTGGCGCCCATGTTTCGAATTCACGCTCCCAATTTATAAGTGTTGATAGTGGTACACTCACCTGAAATTTTATCAAAAAAAGCAATAAATAAAAATAAAAGATTTGCATTCTTGTATTACACTCACCAAAAATGGACCTTTGCAATGTCCTTCTTTATAAAGAGAGTATAAAAATGTTATGGTTTGAATGGTTTTGCCAAGACCCATTTCATCAGCTAATATAGTATCAATTCCTTGACCCCAAGAATATCTTAACCAGTTTAAACCTTCCAACTGATAAGGATGCAATTCCATACCAGTATCATTTACATAATCAGGTTGCTTTTCATACTTCTTTTTTAAATCTGATACAGGCTTATCAGGGGCACCAACGAATTTGCGACTGAAAATAAATGTAATAAGATATGATTTTAAATTAAATAACTTATTAGAAGTACATCAGAAACATTCACTTAAATAACAAAAAGTTCTTTGAAGTATAACAATTTAAAATTTTAAAATATATGCAATGTAAAATGTTTTTTTTTATATTTCATAGGTCTATTCTACTATAACAGCATTATTTAAACTGAGTTTTGTAAAACTTAATTTCTTCGGTGAAGGATATATATTTGTGAAGTCCTGTTTGTCTGTTATTTAATATATTTTTTGAATTAAATATAGTTGAACATTATGCTAGGAGCTGGCACGCATTGTCATTAAAAATAGTAAATAATAAACTTTACTCTTGGGCGACTAAATAACCAGCGCACAACGACTATAAAGTAATCGATAGTGTACAAATTAAAGTAGTAGTTACGGTGGGAGAAATCACATCTTAGATGGCGAGGTACTATGCACACGTAGTAAAAATAATTAACCTTCAGTGGAAAGCATTCTAATAAAGGATTAGAAACCACTGAAACTGTCACACACTATAGAATCTAATCATAAACCACAAAAGATTCAATTCACTATTTTAGTTATTAGAACTATATTGTACAGGACGGACGCTCCGGGCATGGGCCGTGAGTACTTCCGAGAAAAATTATGGACATCATGCTCATGGGAATGCGAGTATGTGATAAGTCCATCGATAAGCTGGGGGAAGAGAAGTAGGACTATATAGGAGACCCCAAAACGAACTGTTTTTAGACGTGATCTGACCAAGTTACTCTTAGCACCTTCACGTCACTCATCTTACTGATTTATTTGGACTTAGAATATTTTCAACAACGACATTTGTACTTTGATACTTTACTGTGCGTAAATCTTTACATCATAGACCACCAATGCTTTAGCAAATCAAATAACAATTAGTAGAAATACATCGTGTCTACTATTATTTACACCTGCATCCATTTCTTGAATTGAACACCTGTCTACCGAGCAAGTCGACTTACTACAACTATTATTTTTATGCAAATAATTCTGACATAAAATGGCACATTAAAACTATTGAAAAAAAGTAGGGGTTCTAAATTCTAATTATTGTTGAACTTTAATAACTTATTGTTGAGGGCTAAAAAAAAAATTAATGGTTTCTCAATTAAAGTTACCCACGGATAAAATGTTTAAGAAACGCTGTACTTTAAAGATAAAAAGCATACAAATGCAACAACATCCACTCTCTGTTTATGATAAATATTTAATAACATACCAAGTAAGTCCCAATGTTGCTTTAGGTGTTTCCTCGTCATCAACTGAATCTTTTTTACTACTGCCTTTTTTTCCTTTCACTTTTTTAGTTTTCTTTGATGTATCACAAGATGCTCTTAATTCCTATTAAAAACAAAAAATAAATAAAAAATAAATAAAAAATACATAATTTAAAAAATGAAAAGTTAAATTTACCCAATAATAATCAATGAATGATTTTAAATCTGTATATTCAGGATTTTCATGCTCCCATGTAGCTAAGCTATATGGCAAGTCTCGCCATTTAACTAAATACATCATACGTGCATCTCTTAAATGCTTATGATTTAAAATCCTATGGACTAATAGCCATTCTGGTTTTACACCATATCTAAAACACATTTATTTTTATAATAAACACAGAATAAAATTATATTGAATTTAATGGTAATACCTGTAAAATTTCTCTTCTAAGGCAGTTTGATCACCACCAACTTCACGAAGTCTTTTCCATCGGTTGTCCAATTCATCTAATGGTTCTTCCAATTTAGGTGGTTCATCCATATCATACTTTCGCATATAACTTCGAATAGTAATTGGATGAAAAACTTCCATCTGTTTAATATGTTTGATCGTTTAGAATCAAAATAGGTAATATAAATCTTAATATTATAAAGGAATATTACTTGAACTTCAGACACCCAGTCACATTTCCAGTAACTCTGATCTTGCCATTTCACAAAGTACTCGCGTTGCCTTTGTTGCTTATTTCGTCGTCTGTTAATTTTTTCAGATTGTTCATCAACTGGTTTATTAGGATCTTCTGGTATTGGCTTCCAACGCCAAGTTAAGATTTTTGATACTTTTCCAGGTAATGGTTTTGCCTAATGGTATATCATAATAAAAGTAAATTATTATAATATGAATTGTTAAAATGAGTTAATTAATTTCAATTCATCCTTACCGAACATCGAGGACACTTCCAATCACCATCAGGTACATCAGTAATAGGTGGACTCAAACAGAACGTATGATAAGCGGCTGGACACGAATCACAGCATAAAAGTTCACCTCCATCTTTACATACTCTATTATTTAAATAGATAATGTATTAATTTTAAGTTAATCAAGATGTTTTTTTTTATGTGGCATAGATTAAGTACCTGCAAAATTCTTGATGTTCATCTTCTTCTTGTTCTTGACCACCTTCGCTTTCACAATGTGGACAAGACCATTTTCCTTCAGGCGTATCTTCTAATTCAGGATCCAAACATACAAGATGATATGCTCTTGGACAAGTATCACATAAGATGATCTCTCCTCCTTGTTGGCAGACCTCACAGTAATCTTGATGATCTGTTTGCTAATGTGGAAATCATTGAATATGTTAAGGTTTTGTCTTATATATATAAAAAAAAGTAATAAATAATAAAACTTAATTACCAATATAGAGTTATAAACTTACTTCATATCCTTCTTCTCCATCGCCACCATCTGGGAATTTGGAAGTCATTTTGGTCTTTTTCTTCTTTTTGGACTTGTTACCAATTTTAGTTTTTGCTTTCTTTTTAGGAGCATCAGGATCTTCAACTTTCTTTTCAGGCACTTCAGCTTCAGCAGCTGCACCTTCTTCAGCTTCTTGCAGCATTTGCTCAAATTCTGCATCAGAATCACCTTGAGTATCTCCAGTTCCTACACCTTCTGCATCGTCATCCTAAACAAAAAATATAATCAATTATAAATAAATCAGCAAATAAATCAACATTTCTTAATTTCCTAAGAAATTAATTGTAATTTAAACTAACAGAACTTGCTTGTTTGCGTTTTCCAAGCCTAATTTTTAATGTGGGAACTTTAGAGGTAGATCCTTGTGAATTTCTTTTATTACCACCACCACTGCGCTTGGCGCGATTACTTCTTTTTTTACTCTTTTTTTCTTCTACTTCTACTTCTTCTTCTTCTTCTAATTCATCTAATTCGTCTACTGATCTTGACTGAAAAATAAATAAGTTATATAGTAAAACCTAATTCACTTAAGCAAATATAAATGGTAAAATCCATTTAAGTTATAAAGTGCATATATTTGGATATTATAGTTAAATTGTATTTTAAACTGCAATTAAATGCTGCTAAAAGTATCCATACACTACAAACCAATTTGCACAACCGACTGTTTGTGCACACATTTTGAGTGTATGGTCTGGTTTGAAGTTTGCACAACGGTTTGATTGGTATTTCAGTCGAAATCAAAGTTTTTTTGCACAAATTGTTTAAGTATATGGGGTGCTTAAAAATGTATTCTTATACAACACATACTTTGTGTCTAGAAGTTGAACTTTTAGGCTGGTATTCAGGTTCTTCATTTGCTTCAAATTCTGGCTGTTCTTGATGTGGGTTTTGTTGGCAGAAGTCACGCCACTTAGCAGCAACTAACATCATCATTTTAGCAATCACAACCTACATAAAATAAAGTTATAATACCAAACTAAATTTGAGAAAATAATTCCTACCTTAGGATTTTCCTTGGCAAGAATAGGCCTAACATGTTGCTGAAATAATTTGTAAGTGGTTAAATTTTGATAGTCGGCATCAGTGTAGTCAATTGAAACATCTTGTAAACCAAATGTTTGACAGACTTCTTCAACTGATGGCATTCCAGCTAAAATAAATAATAAAAAGGGTAAGTTTTTATTCACTTTTTATATCTAATATTTAAACATTTTTTAAATTAAATTAAACCATACTGCCGTTATTATCTTGAGATGTACTGGATGTACTGGGCTGATGATGCTTAGAAGACGAGTTTTTTGATTTTTTAGACTTTCGATTGGAATAATCTGAGTCATTAGCGGCAGTAGTTTCTTCTTCAAAATTACCAAAATCACTTTCCTATAAAAATATATATATCTTAGATATTGGGAATAAACTTAAGGTGAGATTTAATATTTAACTAGAACAAATACCTCAGCGCTATCTCCACCTCTTTTTCTTTTCTTCCTCTTCTTTTCTTTTTTAGAATCACTCTTTGCTTTACGCTTTTTACCTCGCTTCTTTTTTCTACCATCAGGATCATATTCATCATCCTCCTCCTAAACCAAATAAATAATTAATAAATAAAATAAAGTACCTATTAAATATAATATATGAACTTAATTATAAACAAATTTATGGGAAGAGGCTAAATTATAATACTAACCTCTACACGTTTTTCTTCCTCAGAATCAAACGAGTTTTCTACACGACTTGATGGTTCATCAAATTCTTCTGAAAATAAATAAATGTAAACTAATTTTTTTACCCAAAGTAACTAATTGAACAATACACAACTATTTGATTTTATTTGATAATAAAAATCTAAAACTATAGGAGTATTTATTTATTATACTGAGATAATTAGACTTGAAATTTTATTTTTATGAGTAAATATTGGGAAAGTAATAATAGATGTTAGGCAAGTATTAAAACTAAATAATACAGTACCTATTAGAAAGTATATTTTGATTAAGCTACTTACTTACTTTTTTATATAAAACACATGTGTACATTTAGGTAGGTACCTACTTATATTTATGATAATCTTATCTATGACTTAAAATTACTACTTACTTTAATTTATATTAAGACTACTGAATAATTATTTTGAAATTTAAGATTTATTTGTATACAGTGAGATCAAAGATGAGTTAGGTGATTCAGGGTTAATCAATTGAGTCATAATTTCAATAGGTGCATTTGTTTTTATATTTTATACTTGTAGGTATAGCAAACAGGATCTTCAACTTATCTTAGTGCAGGTTCTTAAATAACCAATTAATTGGATGGTCAATAACGGGAAGGAACAAGAATACAAAATGTAGGTACCTATGTGGGAAGTTACAAGGTAAATGATAGGTAACAAAAAACATAGAGTTGGGTAATGGACATATTAGCTAACATTAATGAACTGATAAGCAATTGAGCAAAAATGTTAGGAAGTAGAAAAACTGTACTGGCTCATGAGAAATCAAAGTTGAAATCTTTTCAATGTTCAACGATAAAATCAAAACGAAAGCAGGACGAAGAAAAATCAAATGATTGTAGCTGGTAGGGGGGGGGGCATCGGACAGGTAATGAGGTAAACCTTGTGGGTACTTGAATAATATTGGGACTAGGTATAGATAGGTAGTATAATTATCATTATTGGCCTAGACAGTGAAAAATCCAGCGGCGGCTCCGTTCCACCATTTTGTTTACGGTTGGCCCCATTCGCGAAAACTCGGCGGCGGCACGGCCCTAATGAGCCGATTAAGCTGCGGGAGGGAGCCGGGGGGGGGGGGGTGACGAGACTGAACGTCGGAGGACGGTACGCGCGCGCCGCGGGGACGACGAGACCGGCGGCGAAAAAACCGCCGTCGTCCTCGCCGACTGGGCAGAGTACGCATCGAGCATTATTACCGGCGAAAGACTCCTCGACTTCCTCATCCGATGCCATCGCGTTTGCCGGTGATCTACTGGCCGCCGCTGTGCACGTTGGATATCACCATCGGACGCGGACACCACGGCGGACGGAACAGCGAATGCCGTGCGGTCGTACTTGAACAACACGCACACCGCCGTTGTCGGTTTGTTGTGGTCTTGTCGCCGTTGTTGTTGTTGTGGTCGTTGTTGTCGTAGGGCGAAGCGACAACCGTTGGCGGCGAACAGCGGTGGACGCCGTGAACGGAAAACACGAAAAAACCGCCGAAACGAAAAAAATTAATAATAATAATAAACGATATAAGTGTAATATCGCGTTGTAGACGGTTCGCGTTGTTTGGTTATTGTCTTTGGAGTACCCACACGGGGGAAAAAACGCGATCGGCGTTTGTGCGCATGCGCACTGGATGCCGCGCTTGTGGAAAACAGCGCCGCGGTTTCGGGTGGTGGACGATTTCGGAACGACCGCGTCCAAGACCAGACCGGTCGGTGTAGTGCGGTGCGCGGGGGAGCGGTTCGGCGGCGCGGCGGTGTTGTTTGTGTCGACTCTTTAGCTACACCGTTGTACACAAACACACGTACAATGTGGGTGAGCGGGAAACAGTGTTGGTGGAGGTGGTGGTAGTTACGTCAAATGTTGGGTGGAGGGGAAAGGGAAAAATTATTACGGGGAAAAAGAGAGTGAAAAAAAAAAACCGAGGAAAAAAGAAGGGAATCGCGTATACAATTTTTTAATATCATGCTCAATGCTCATGCCATTGCTCCGGCTGATGGTTCGTGCTCCCGATCTGGGCGATGTTTCAATGCAGGATTGCATTCATTATTATCATGACTAAAATATAAACTTATTTCATTGTGTTCGGTACGAGAAGGAAGTCTATACATAATTATGTAAACCTATTCTGTACTTTTTTATTTAATCGGCATGGCATAACAGGTTTTTTGTCCGAAAAATTGTTAATGAAAATATATTGAAAATCAAGGATCTGCCACCGCAGAGTTCCGCACCAAACGATTTTGTTGTCTGTATTCTGTATTCAGTCTTATAATAATATCGGTAGCCTAGGTAGGTATCTGAAAACAGTTCAGCCGGTCAAGTACGAGTGTAAAAAATGCGGGCGGGTTGAGCTAAAATTGTGCCATAATATGTCCATATTGCTATAGTCTATAATGCTATCACCATGGTAAATATAATATTGTGGATTCTCGCAAAATGCTAATGGGCATCGGCATTCCGCACCGACGTTCGACGATAACGCCTATATAAGAACTAACCTACAAAATACAAATGTGAAATGATTTGTATTTTGAATAATCTAAGACTGCGTGTATAATGCATACGTAAGTATGATATTCGTTTTCATGCATTTCCACATGCTTTTGATTACCTAGGTAGGTACCTAGACAAGGCCAGCTGATGGTATAGGCGAGCTAGGCACCTAGATCAGCATTTTCAAAAAAGTGATATTTTTATTTTAGTGGTTGTAAAATTTGTATTTTACCTAGTGCTCTATTTTTGCTTGAGATGGTCCTGTACCTAGGGTGCTAGGTACGATCGCCGACAGATATTAGATTCAACTATACGTCTATACAAGGTACATTATAATAATACGCTATATCCAGTGGCGTACGCAGGATTTTTCAAGGGGGGGGAGGGGTTTGAAAATGAATTACTGATCTTTTTAGGAAAATTGGTATACAAATACAATGTTTTTGAAAAAATGAATTCATTCTGGTAAGCCGTTTACTAATGTACGTCTTGCTTACTTAAGTCGACGACAGTTGAAATTTGATAAATATTTTTTTTTAAGTAATACTATAAGGTCAATGGGAGGGGGGGGCTTCAGCCCGTTGCCCCGTTAGTTCCCCCTGCGTACGCTACTGGCTATGTCTATATTATAAATTATAATTTTGTTCGTATTTGGTATTTTCAAAAATACGTCGGTTAGTAACCTACATAATATTTTGTGACGAATCCTGCGATATAGCTAAGTAACTATGAGACAAATTAGTTTTTCTTCCTTCTCATATTATTTATTTACATTCTCCCAGTATTTCATTGTCATTCCTTATATTATTTAACATGATTGAGAACTAATAATCGCGATCGACAATTTTAAACGTTATAAATAAATATTATGGCATCAACGCATCACTTCGAAAAAATCTTGAAAAATAAGTATACTCGTTTTTTAGTATAATATTATGTATTATCTTTACAATGTCATAATTTTAGATAATAATAAAATGTGTTATGTACATTATTATGTAGATTTGTATAATGTGTATTCTTATAACTAAGAACTATTGTTTTATTAGTTTTTATTAATTTTATCCTTGGCTACTCAATTATTGAAGTGGTTCCCAGGCCTGAGACTTAAATGTTAAATTACAATAATAGTTAGGTAGGTAATAATCAAATGCCTAATGTTGATTATGAGAAAATACACATGGGATAGACTAAATTTACAATAAATTAATGTACTATTATAGGTAATTTTTTTCACGTTATGAACCACTACGTGGGGGGTGAACTTTTTGTCACAAGTTTTGCTCCCATGCAGCGTCGTTTAATGAAATAATCATAAATACAATAATTATGGCACACACAGGAGAGACTGCATATACCACTCGGTACTGGCTACCTACCTTAGCGGATTCTAGTGAGTGCATATAAACTCAGATTTCAGATCCCCCAGTGGGCGTACGAACATGTTTTTTTGTGTGGTGGGGTGGGGAGTAGACGAGACATGTCCCGATTTACCTTTTACCAACCGGCAACCCCGGAAACCCCATCATTCTTGATTTTGGTACTTGTTGTACTTATATGACATCTTCTCCGACCAGCGTCCGCCACCCTAGACATATTACGCTGCACGTGTGCTTATTTTAAAAAGCCGGTCTGAGTGACTGAGCCCTCTACTTTAGACTTTGCGATTCGGGGAGATTGGATACCTCTTCACGTGCCGACCGGAGCCTTAATTCCACTCAGCAACAATTATAGGGACTATAATATAATAATGTACTTAAAATTAAATTATAATAGATGTAGACTATATAATATCCTAATTATTGACCAAACGATTAACTATAGACAGAGGTTACACTGAAATCGTTTTAATTCCAGAAAATTAGGATTAACATTTTTCAAGGTTAAAAGTTGGATGAGTATGCTTACACAATCAGGTGCATTTCCCTGGCACCTCCACTATTATACAATCGTCAATCACTGTTTATACATTACAATCATTTATATTATTATATTAGACATTATACATTTTACATAAAATGATATATGGAACGCTTAAGGCTGTTTGGTCGATTTTTCGTTAATTTAAATCAATTAGTGGAAGAAAAAAAATATACTTCCAGAAGTCCAATTTTAATTTTAAAACAATATTTGAATTCCTTATTCTATTTTTCGGTTATGTAGGAAATAGATTTTTGATTTTTTTTTTTATGCTAAAGCAAAGATAAATAAATATTACTAAATTCAACACAATAGAAATAAAGAATATTACATCGTACACAACAGCCATAAAGAAGTGTGAAATCAATAATAAAAAGAATGCCGATCTGTTATTTTAGATAGTAGAAATAAAACTATATATTATGGGATTATGATATTAATTATTATAATTGTTGTACATACAATTATAGTATATATCTTTTCCGTCAAAAAACATACATACAAATTACAAATATACAAATATACATACATTATAGTATTATACATACATACATATTACATACACACATATCAACTCACATGCTAGTCCTACATGCCGCATGTGACATCAGTCTAAAATCTTAATATAATAATATTTGAACTATTAATTATTAATTACCAATTTATCATTGTGACAATAATTTCTTAGTAGGTACAAAATATAATATTTTCTTAAAACATTATAAAAAAAGGGGGTCAAGTGGATGTCGCTCCGCTATACAGTAGGCTACAAGTAGATCACTGTACTATAATGGATGGTATTAAATTTGAATTCAATGATATAATATCATTGTATAAGAAAAACGATTCTGAGCGGAGGCGGTATGTCAGTCTAGGATATTTTAAATTATATTGATATTGTTATTATACGGTAGCTGCTAAGTTGAATTAATATTATTCATATTATTTAATTATTAACCTAAAATTATCAGTGATGCTATAAAAATATTATAATATATACTTTTACTCGTTAAAATTGATTTTAATATGTAATTCCGTCCAAATTTGAACTTAAAATGTCTATAAAAAATAACTGTGTTTAAATATTTTTTAGATTTTTTGAATACAGTATGTACTATTTATTAGAATCTTTATTTTAAATTTTCAATCCTTAGTTAAGAAAACTGAACATTTTATAATTGTTTAATTACAATGATTGATAATTTTCGAGATTTTGATGAATTTTGTCAAAATTCGAACTTTAAATGATTATAAAAAAAATGTGTGCCTATGTATTTTTAATATTTTTCAATTGCTATTGTAATAATATATCAGGAGCCTTGTATTAAATTTTCATTATTTTTGGCCCAACAAATAAAATTTTATTGATATTAATAGAAAAAAAAACTAAAAAATTTGAAAACTGAAATCGTCCGTAAAAAGCTGAAAAACAGTCAAAATATATTCAAAATTAGATGGTGTATAGAAATAGCTTATATAAACATTCAGTGAAATTTTCATGCATCTACAGTTATTTTTTTTTGAATTGCAACAAAATAAGAAAATCGCTACATGAGAAATCGAGTGAATATCTAATCTTGTACAAATTTGAACTTAAAATGCTCATAAAAATTTATTATGACTTGCTTATAAACTTTTTTTTATTGATAAAATTAGGCAAACTTATGAGGAATCTTGTATTACATTTTCAAACCTTAGATTTAAAAAGAAAAATTTTTATGAATTTCTAACTCAAAATAAATTGCACATTTTCGTCATTTTTACGTATTTTGTCAAAATTTGAACTTTGATTACCTATAAAAAAAAATTGTGACTACGGATTTTTAATATTTTTCATCTGCCTTTGAAACTATATATTAGAAGCCTACTATTAAATTTTCAAGATTTTTTACCCAACAAATAAAATTTTATTGACATTTATAGAAAAAAAAACTAAAAAAATTGGAAACTGAAAATGTCCGTTAACAGCTCAAAATAAGTCAGAATATTTTGAAAATGATATGATGTGTAGAAAATGCTTATATAAACATTCGGTCAAAATTTCATGTCTCTACGGTCATTTCTTTTAGAGTTATACCAAAAACCAAAATCGATTTTGTCGAAAATTGGTTTTCCGTAAAAATTCCCGTTTTTCCCATAATTTTTCATTTGTTTTTCCAGGCGCTCTTGAAAACTACTGGGAAATTTTGACTTTTGACCCCCCAAAGTACCAACTAGATTCACTTTCCTATCAGAAAAGGTACTATTGAAGAAAATCGAAGCATTTTTTCTGTCCTAAAACGTGAGGACAGACACAAAAATAAAAAAAAAATAAAAAATAAAAAAATAAAAAATAAAAAAATAAAAAAATAAATAAAAAAAAAATAAAAAAAAAAACACACATCATTGTAAAACCAATACATTCATCGCTCCGCTCAGAATCTAAAAGGCATGGTTTTGAGCTAATCAAATATAGTAATGATTAAACGGCAACAACCGGGCACCGGACCATCACCAGTATGCTTTTAAAATCTGACAGGGGCAAATGCCAACTGTTGTTACAACTTACAATTATTTACAAAACAATATTTAGGTCATCATAGTCTATGATAAAATAATTGATGGGGCGGCCTTGTGCTAGAGAGATTCGAAGACATTTTAACACTAAAAATTATATATTAGGGCCTAGGTTGACCAGATTTAGATTGTTCTTACTACCAATCCATGTCTTGACCATGTTTTCATATAATATAATTTATACAATATTCAACCAGCAATAAGCAAACATTCTGGCTATCTAAACCAAATAATACAGTAGATATAATATGTAATACATATTTTATATTTTATTACGATGATTATTCAGAACTATCTGACACGTGCAAAGCAGAAAATTTCGTTCTGCTGAAGCAGGACTATTGTTATTTGACAAAGGCGCAAACGCAAAGTAGCAAGTATAAAAAGCAATATTTAATTATGTGGTAAAATGGGTAGATTATCTCACAACTCTCACCCAAGGATAGCCTTATATAGTTATATACTTATAAGTTATAAGTTATAATTTTGAATATTAAAATACAGTACCCATATTATATATTTTTAGTTTTTTACTGTTAAAAACATTTTATTTAATAGGACGAAAATATCGATAAAAATTAAATTGTTATTTCTACTACTTATATTAATTGTAAAAAGATTTTTTTAAATGCAAATTGAAAAATGAAAATGGAATTTATTAGATTTATTTGATAGTTTAAGTTATTAAAACTAATGTTAGAAGGAACCACATATGTTTCCAATAATAGATTTAATATTATATTAACGGTTTGAAAATTAGAAAATTTCAAAATCGTTTATCAAAATAATGTAGTTATATCATTTTTTTAAACTGAAATGTTTCTCAACTGATTTTTATCAATTTGAATTTAATTAACTATTAATTATTACCTATTCTAATAAGTGCATTTATAAACCTATACTAATAAATATTCAACATGCAAAAATGTATAAATGTTGGGTTGGTATGGTTTTCAAAATGGAAATTATTTTAAAAGAGTTAAGACCAAACGAAATATCTCTCGATACAAAACAAAAAAAAAAGAGGCCAAGAGAGCAAAGGCAGATGCTTCTGAACAGATTATCGATCGCTCAGTCTTGGTTTTTAATGAAAATGTATGTACATAACCGAGGGTTGGATTGGTGGAGGCGGGGAGCCATTCCCTCTGCACTCCCCGCCGAACCTTTGACTGGAATAAGAGAATCATCCATAATTTTTTATTAATACATGTGTGGTAACTGTATCTGGCTGAAAGGTCTTGGTATAACTGTACAGTAATGATATTGTCATTTACCACTTGAATCAAAAACAAATTATATCATAATCTTATAAACTTATACATTAATACAGGTATTATAACAGGAAAATACAGGAAAATTAACTGAGATATTCCAAAAGTTTATTTAGTAGGTAATAAGTATGTTAAAAAAAAATAGTATTTTTAAATCATTATAATTTAATTTATTTCTTGGACATGATTAAAATTAATTATGTTTTCTTATTTTTTTGAAAATTTTTAATAATAAATACAATTTTACCATGAAGGTATAAGCTGCAGTGCTTTTACGTTTATTCATCATATTGTTTAAAATGTTTTGATTATTTATTTTTTACGCTTCCAATACGTCAGTAAATTATTTTCATTTTTTTTTTATTTTAATTACAATTTATGTAACTCTAATATAGCGATTTGTTTTAATTTTAAATTAGAATTTTAAAAAAAAAATAACCTAGGTTTTTTTTATAAATGTTAATAAATTGTTTTCTAAAAATTAACGTTTTGCCATTTTGGTGTTGTCCTTAATTTATTATTCACATAATATTAATATAAGCTTATAATATAAACATATTAAACATAATATTATGTTGATAATCAATAATCATCATCCGCTTAGACGATTATAATAGTAGGTATATAGTCTATTATAAGTACCTACAAATATTATACCATTATTATAATAGGACAATATTTATTGGAAATCGTAACCCGCATAATATGTTGTCCCCGTCTTACCATTGTTATAAATACTATTTAACCAAAATACGTCTTATAAATAACATACCATATTTTAAGTTTAGAAGAATCCATTTTCCTGTGTTATATTAGAGTGAACTGACTTAATTATCAAAATTAAAGTTAAGAATATTATCTATGGCCCATACCTATATATTATAATATTATTACTCTAAACTATGGCACCAAGTATGCTTTGTATCTTGTATGAAATTGTAAGTTTCAAATAAGTTATAGTTATGATGAGCATTTTAGAATTGTAATTATTTTGTTAAATGCACATAAATCATAGTAAATAATATTTTTACTTTTAAATTTTACAATAATATGTCGATCCACTATAATTTTAAAAATAACAGATGAATTATTCTGAACGTTAAGTTTTCCATGTTCGCGCGTGCATACGTTTACGTTAGTAAGACGGAGACAACATAGGTACACTATGGTACGACACTACAACACAACAACTATAAATTATGTCTAATCTATTAATAAACCTAAGAATTTCATAATTATAAATGCAAATTTGTATCTTTAAATAAATGTGTATAAACTATAAAGTATGCACAATAAGCTAATCTACAACAACCATTTGGATTTGACATTCGTTAATAATATTAGAATGGTTTAGGATAGCATTATCTAATTAGAAAAGTGCATTAAAATATTTGTAAAATTGCAACATTATATAATAGGTAGGTTCGTAGACATAATACAGTTTATATAAAGACTAGTTTCACACTTCAAAGAACTATGAAAAAAAAGGATTATCTATTATACTCAATAATCAATATAAAGATTTTTAATAATATAATGTGTTTATATAGATAAGTTATAGGTAATATTATATTCTGATATTCATTTCAGGCATCATAATTCATAGCTATTCGTCAGAGTTCGTCTTGTTGTGCGTGTGTGTAGGGGGGGGGGAAGTCCTCAATTATTATTATAATATATATATTCTTATTTTTTGAGTTTATCTAATGCAGATAAAGGCGGCTCTAGGCGATGAAAAAAAAGTGAATTTTAGACCAAAAGCCAGACATAACTGGAGGAATTTTCATTTTGAAAACGGATTATGATTGACTAACAAGTTTACTAGGATTGACCTGAGCCGATTTTTAATATTCCAATTATTGTTAGTGTCATAATAAATAATATAAATACAAAAATATCATATTTTTATTCATGGATATCACGGCTGAAAAATAGATATTCAAAATCGCCTCTACTGAAACCTAGTAAACTTCAGTTTTGTTTGGCTTTTTGGTCTAAAAACCACTTTTTTAAATTTAAAAAATGGGGTCAAGTGGATGTCGCTCTGTTGTACAGTAGGTTACAAGTAGATCACTGTATAATGGATGGTATTAAATTTGAATTCAATGATATAAATATATAATATCATTGTATACGAAAAACAATGCTGAGCGGAGACGGTATGTCAGTCTAGGATATTTTAAATTATATTGACATTGTTATTTCACGGTAGCTGCTAAGTTGAATTAATATTATTCATATTTAATTATTAACCTAAAATTATCAGTAATGCTAGAAAAATATTATAATATATACTTTTACTCGTTAAAATTGATTTTAATATGTAATTTCGTCCAAATTTGAACTTAAAATGTCTCTAAAAAATAACTATGTTTATATATTTTTTAGATTTTTTAATTACAGTATGTACTATTTATTAGAATCTTTATTTTAAATTTTCAATCCTTAGTTATAAAAACTAAACCATTTTATAATTGTTTAATTACAATGATTGATAATTTTCGAGATTTTGATGAATTTTGTCAAAATTCGAATTTTAAATGCTTATAAAAAAAATGTGTGCCTATGTATTTTTAATATTTTTCAACTGCTATTGTAATAATATATCAGGAGCCTTGTATTAAATTTTTACATTTTTGGCCCAACAAATAAAACTTTATTGATATTTATTGAAAAAAAAACTAAAAAAATTGAAAACTGAAAATGTCCGTAAAAAGCTCAAAAAGATTCAAAATATATTAAAATTAGATGGTGTATAGAAAATGCTTATATAAACATTCAGTGAAATTTTCATGCATCTACAGTTATTTGTTTTTGAATTGCAACAAAATAAGAAAATCGCTACATGAGAAATCGAGTGAATATCTAATCTTGTAAAAATTTGAACTTAAAATGCTCATAAAAATTTAATTTGACTTCGTCTTTTGTATTTTTTTTTTTTTATATACTTAGGCAAACTTATGAGAAATCATGTGTTACGTTTTCAAACCTTAGATTTAAAAAGAAAAATTTTTATGAATTTCTAACTCAAAATAAATTGCACATTTTCGTCATTTTTACGTATTTTGTCAAAATTTGAACTTTGATTACCTATAAAAAAAAATTGTGACTACGGATTTTTAATATTTTTCATCTGCCTTTGAAACTATATATTAGAAGCTTACTATTAAATTTTCAAGAAATTAAAAAAAATTTAAAAAACACGCATCATTATTAAATCAATACATTCATCGCTCCGCTCAGAATCTAAAAGTTTATCTAATTTAATATATTAGCCTACGCCTGCGCGTACGTCAGTTAATTGACGGCGAATATATAAATAACGGCCTACCAAGCCGTATAATGCGGGCCTACTGTTATAGTTCAGGTTATTAATTCATGATAACATTTCTAGGAAATATTGACCGAAAACGATTACAGATTAAACTCACGCATGTTCCTTTACTTTGCACACACTTACAAGTAATTTTAATGTCTTCATGTTAAATTTCCTATATAAATTTCTTCAAAACTCTACCAACTGGAGCCGCCTTATAAAAAAGATTTTTTTACAATGTTAAATTTATTTTGTTGAAAGGTTAGGCACCTCTTGCAGTGCAAGATTAGTCACCCCATGTTTCTTGTTATAGTTAAAAATTGGGAAGATAATATAATTATGCAAAAGACAAAGTCAATTTTTTGTTTATTAATTAATACGTACGTGGTTATACATAGAATTACAAAATCAACCTATATGGCTCTATGTATACGAGCTACGACGATCTGAAAATATTTGTTGGTATATTACCAAGTATTACTAAATTAGTTCATTATAGTAACAATGACTAAGTAAAAAGTGTGTAGCGTGTGGTGTAAATGATCAAAAATCAACGATATTGCAGTAGATACTAGGTATTATAAATATTGTGAGTATTTTTAATTTTTATTATTTATGAAACAGATGATTATAATATATTTCTTAATTTTAAGATTAATAAATATTACAAATATTCATATTCAATAATGAGTACTTTTTAAAATTATTTTGTATGATTGGAATAATAAAATGCAAACAATTTATAGGATAAGTTAATAAGATATTATATTATACATAATTGTAAGTTTGTAATAAAATGCATTTTAATAGAACGTTTAAAGATATAAATAGACAAGAAACAATTGACATGTTTAATTAAATGTACTCGCAAGTCACAACTTTATATATTATTATTTTTTAATTATTTTATATTCATTTGCTACCTATTTCGCTTCTATAATTTTAGCTCCATCTAGGATCATACAACGAAACTACGTGCTAGCTCTTTTGGTGTTTATTGATTGCATATCCTTGTCGCCGGACACAGTGCAGCATCCTGGTTTTATTCTTTTTTTTATGCTACCTGTTTCAAATTTTTGTAAAACGCCCATTATTTTAACAATGTAGTTTTTGTTTTGTTTGTTGTGTCGTTTTAATGTAATGAACGGATTGATTAAGTCTATACATTTAATTAATTCATAACGCACAAACGATTTTCGACTTCGTTATATTTACTATTAATTGTATTATGGCGGTGTGATTTCTTTCGGAAGCTGTTGATCAATCATAATAATTTGTGTGTTTTTCAGGAAAGTAGGCATTGATTGGCACCCGTGAGAAAGAATCAGCGCGAAAAAGGAAGCGCGTGCCCGTGGCGAAAGTAGTCGAAGGTTGTCGAATGATAATATACTTAGGTATAGTATTGTGTTATTTTTTCATCAAGTTCACTCGTATATAAAGCAGTCAGTCTCTTTAAGCGGATACTAGTGTAGTTTTAGGTTCTCGACAGTTGCTTTACTTACTTGTAGTGTGTCTTGGCTTATTTTAGTTTACAATTTCTGTGAGATATTAAAACGCTGATACTTGTAATTAAGATACTTGTAAACTAATGTGATACATAACATTGTGTGCATATATTATATTAGACGACTACTAATAGCACAGTAAGTTTTAAATGTCATATATACATAATTTATGTACCTATACAATTACATATTACTCATGAGCTAAAAATATTTCTATTTTTTTAAATGATTTAAAAATAATATTATATTTTATAAAATACATATTTCTAGAGATATTTGGATTATTATCGGTATTTCATGAACAAAGAACATATTATTAAAATTTTTATATTTCTGAATATTATATATTAATTAACATTGAGAAATTTATAAGTTTCTACATAAAATGCTTACAATTTTGTATGTCGAGAAATATATACCTATACCTATCTTAAAATATTCATGGATTCAAATTTATAGTATGGTTAAGTAATTACAAATTGTGATATTTCCTCTCTTTTTATGTTTATTACTATTTTAGTAGTTATATGTATAAATACATGTTTAACATTTTATTTACATTAATTAATTTATTAAAAAATAATTTCTTGTTACTGATCGAAATGTAAATAATTAATTGCACCCCAATGGCTTATGTCACCGAGGGTAACTTTATAAATAAAAAAAAAATAAAAATAAAAAGCTAATGAATAATATAGTTTAAATATTAACATCGTAGTTTATTATTTTTATTTCATTACATAATATTATGTTGTACCTATGTATAGTTGCCAGTTGGCTTAAAAATGAATGAATAATTAATTAATCAGTTAAAACATATAATTTTTATATTCACTTGTATTATCAAAATTTTGTCAAGAAATTACCCTGTACAGGTGTGTGTGTGGCATTAAAAATAAATACTTGTAAGGTTTCAGGGTCGAAATAAATTCCAAACAAATTTTGATTGAATAATTTTGAACAATTGATTTTGGAACTTTTTTAGAATCAGTTATTTGTAAGATCTTTGATAATCTTTGGTAAGCTCATCTCTGCTCAGAATCGTTTACCAAATTCAATATTCATTGATGTTTCAAAGATTTTAAATTAATAACACTCACTATAGGTAATACACTTTAGTTGTACCTAAATGTTGTACTATATTTTGTTACTTAAAACTATTTACATATTTCATAATTAACTATTGAACAAATCATTTAATGTTAACTTGTATATGAGTTACAACGAATTACTTATTCAATAATCTTCGCTTCCACTACCTATAATATTCAATTAATTAAATAACAATTTAGAGTATAACTAAAAAGGACAAGCTACGTTTATAAATTAAAAATTACTTTTTTTGCCAAAGTTTTTTAAAAAATTCAAATAAATTACCTTTTTGTAAAGTAAAACCCATATTCAATTCAATGTAGTGGCCGCCTGGGTGCATGACACTTTTTGAGGTTTTTTAATATCTTATGAAAAAGTATGAGCGTATTTTTAATATCTTATAAACAAATGAAAGCATATAGGTATAGAAACAAGTAGGAAAACTTTTTTAATAAGATAATTACATTACCTAATAATCTTAAGGGGATATAATAAATCAATTTTAAATTTTTTGATCAATTTAAATTTAAAGTGTTTACAATAATTATTATAATATTCAAATTGTTTTCAATAACTTATTTTTTTAGAAAACGGTTTATGAAGACTACGAAAACAACATGAAAACAATTAGAATTAATATTTTATACACCAAAATTAATTGTTGGATAAATTATGAAATGGGATTTTTATAAATTGAAATAAATCACGATGACGAATAATCCTCCTACAACCATTACGTGCAAAGAAGGGTCTCCGCTCAGACCATGTAATGATGATTTAGAGGTTGGAAACACAAAAGGCAATGAGGTTACAAACAATGGATATTTTGGGAGACAGTATCAAAAAGCTCTTTTACCCGATGTACGGATTACATCACCTGACGAACGACCATCCAAGAGCAAGTTTCATGTCCGTGACGTTAGCCCTATACAAGTACCTAGACATAAAACGAGTTCTACGTGTTATCGGATATTGGTACCCGAAACAAATACAGAAAAATTAGTACTTTTCGTTTGTCTTACAGTGTTTTTCACCTTACTCGTCTCGTTGGTGTATTTTTTCGTGAAAATAGAATGCACATTTGGAGCTAAAGATCAAAAATGTAAAAGTAAGTTACAATCAATTGGACTTCTGTATTAAATACAAAATTTACGATGTGAAAAATAGGTTATAAATTAAGTTATTTCACCGGTAAAAAATTTAAACATAATAAAATTGTATTTTTCATCAAATTCATTTTCTAATTATAAATCAAAATTCTGAATGAAAACTAATGGAAAAATTTGTTCTTACAGTTATTTTATTATTATTTGAAGTTTTTCCATAAACTATCTATTATGCAATAAAAATTTAATTGTGATTTTGGATACACGAGATTTAAAATTAATATTAATTTTGAGAAAAGTTATAAACTTAAAAATTAAAGTGTATTATGCATGTTCACAATTCATTTTAGTGATGCAACAGTAATTGCTCCATACAACTATAATTACAACCCCTATGGTCGCTTCTAGAACAGTAAAAAAAATGTCCACTATTTGTCTATATCTATCATTCAAACAATCTTATCGGAAGTAAATAAAATGACCTTCGACTATAATTCAGCGTTAAAAATGATTATCTCCCGATTCATACTTATAATGTATTTCTATAAATTACTTCTAGAAACCTTGCTTCCAGACTCCAGTGTCAAAAATGACAAAAGCGTAACCACAAATAGCTATAAGGTTATACTTAATACTTCTACATATCTAAGTATTAAATCAAAACTCACAATGTTGACAATTGTTCGAAAAAACACGTATCAAGTACATAAAGTGAACATTATTAGTCAAAATCTTTCATAATAATATGACTTGTACAACTTTTAGTCATTAAATATGCCTATAGGACATCAATGCGACCGGTTATAATTGACCTTGACACTATTAATATAAACAATCATTAATCAATAATCAATAACAACGATATCTTACACTGATTATTATTATTAGATGTTATTATATTTAAATAATATTTATATAAATTTCAGTGTATTATTGTTTAATTATTTTAGGTAATTGGTTCTCAAACAATGAACCAAACATATGTATGAAAGAAGAATGCGTTAAAACAGGTAGGTTATTATATATTACATTAGTTTTTGCGTTTTCATAAGATAAATCGTATATCTAATTGACTAATATATCTAAATTAAAGATCCTCATCGAATAAACGAAAAAACGCGGTGTGTTTAGATTTTTTTGTAACATTATTATAACTCGTATTAATATTTGATACAAGTATATACAACTCATCATTAATGTTTTTTTTCAAACCTATTGATTATTTGAGTTAGTATTTTAATAGAATGGAATTTATAATTTATAAACAATTACATTTTAATATTACTAAAATACTTCTATAACACATTTTTACATAGCTCAAATTACTTATATAAATTTTAATAGTTAATTGACAAAAGGTTTTTTTTTATTTAAAATATAATTTAAAATAATAAGTTGTATTACGCTATGTATTGAACACTATTTTGTTAAATAATTTTAGTATTTTATGATTATGCTGTCTTACATTTTTACTTCTTCAATTAAAATTTTATATTAAAATTATATACATCTCAAATTAATTTATACTATCTCAAGTACTGTTATTTTACAAAGGTAATTTTTTAATTTCACGAATAAATAAAGGTACCTAGGTAGGCAGCAATAAAATGAATACTGTGCTGCCAAGTAAGGTGTAAAATACATAACTATGTTGTAGGTAATTATGAATGTACTCTACCGTAAAATTGAAAATGTAACATAGTTTTTGTATACTTTAAATCGTTAAAAAAGTATAATTTTTTCGAAACTATGTTAGGTAGTTAAAATATAAAATGAATGCCATACATAATAATAGTATAGCATTTATTATTTAAAGGGATAATTTTTTTTTATTCATTTGGTAATGGAATCTTGTGACTATTTGAAAATTGTATATCCTATGATAATATACCCTCACTGTTCTACATGATGTCATGATGATTCCTTTTGCATTTAGTATAATTTGCAGGAAGATCTACCACTAAAGACATATTATTATAAATAATTCAATGAGTATTTCTTAATTGAATAAATTATATGTACCTAACATAAAATACAGCATCCATACAAAATATTTAATTTACATTAATATATTATGTTAATTGTAATTTAATTACACAGTTAGTGATAAGAAAAAAATAAATTTTCAAATATTCATGTTTAAAAAATTACCTACTTTCATGTTATGCTTTATGAAAAACATAGCCAATTATCTTTAACTTGTTGGATTAACTGTATCATGTAAGACACAAATTTTTATTTTTAATGAAGTCATTATTTTATTATTTATTTTTCCACATTATTATTAAAAAAATTATTGTAAGGTGTAATGTATAAATATTATGTACAATTATTTTTATCAATAAATATTTTATAGCTGCTTCATTATTATCAGCAATGGATCCTACTGCAGATCCGTGTGACGATTTTTATCAATATGCTTGTGGTACCTGGGATAAAAGGCATTTAATTCCTGAAGATAAAAGCAGTATCAACACATTTGAAGTGCTTGCTGATCGATTACAAGTTATTTTAAAAGGTTAGATTTTCATATAAAATTAATTAATTTCTAATTTAAATATAAAGTAGGTACCTATTGTACATCTGCGATTAGTTACCTATACTGACATTTTAAGGAACCGTATAGTTTACAGCGTGATTCACCAAATATGTCCATCTTCTTTTAGACGTTGATTCTAATTTTTGATATTTTTAATATAAATCAAGACCATATATTTTCAAATATCTATTTTGATTTAATATGCAGTGATAAAAAGTTATTTAAGATTTTGAGTGCGGCAATGAATGCGTTGGTTTTAGAATGTTTTGGAGCAGAACAATGTTTTCAATATTCAACAAAGAGTGTGGTTTCTGGTGATAAGTCGTATCTAGTTGGTACTTTAGGGTTAAAATCCCTTTAGAAAACACCAGTGATCTTAAAATGAAATAACGATTTTTTTTTTGTAATTAAAAAATGAACAACTATAATATATACTATGCTTGAAAATTTCATACAAGATTTACCATTAGTTTTTTAAAAATATCTAAATTAAAATACAAAAGCAAAACTGGTTTTAATTAGACGTTCAAAGTTTAAATAAGTTTTACGTGATTTGATATTTAAATGAGGAATAACGATTTTTCCTCTATTAATTGTATATTGATATTTTATATTAATTAAAACTTTTTGATATTGTATATATTATTCTTATCTAAGTCTACATATTGACATTTTTAAAATACTTAGACAAATTTTAAGGTTTTTACATCACGATTCTATTCACATTGTTCTAAAGTGCTTCGGTATTAAATTTTAACTTATTAGTAAATAACAGTAGTATAATATGTCCCAAAAAACATATGTTCAGGAGATCTATTGTAAACCACATTTTAAAACCTTCGGATTCATCCATTATTTCTCCTCCAAGTTCAAATTGGACCATTCATTAAATGATTAAAGATTTTCTACTGTTCTTTAGTCTAAACTATTTTAGAATACGGATCTGTTCGTTTATTCTCTCTAAGCCACAATATTATCTATAGATTCCATAGTGGTTGAAAGGGTTCAATGCAATTTTCTATAATTTGCTGCTTAACCTCTAAAGGTTACTTGTTGTCCATATGATTATGACTCCTTCCGTAAAGTTTATAAATTTATCAAGTCATGTTAATCCGATACAAACTGTGAGTATATAATTTCTTGCAGTTATCTAACTCTATTGTAAACGAATATATTTATACATTTTAAAGTTCCACCTTGACCTTGTCATATCATAGATACACTCCCTCATTATTTATTACATTTTCTTCATTTAATTATTTATTAAATATCAGCTATTTGGGTTACTTTTTTCGATATATATTATAACTTTAGTTTTTGTACACACATTTTATGAGTTATTTTAGATTCTGAGAAGACCGATGAATGTTTGAGTTTATAATTTGTATATGTCTTATTCGTAGCTTGTACACGATTTAAAGTAGAACAAATTCTTCAATTTACCTTTTAAAAGGTGGTTTCTGATAGAATATTGGATCTAGTTGGTACTGTGAGGAAATCAAAATTTAAAATTCCCATTACTTTTCAACATAATTGGGGGAAAAAAACGGTTAAGTGGATCTCTCTTCTGGAAGTAGGTTACAATTGGGTCACTGTAATAGATGGTGTCAAATTTGAATTCAATGATATGGCTAATATCATTGTGTACGAAAAATGATTTTGAGCGGAGACGGTTTGTCAGCCTAGGATATTTTATATAATATTTATATTGTTATTACTAAGGTAGCCGATAAGTTAAGTTAATATTATTTGTACATTTATATTATCATGTTTGTATATAATAATTTACTTTGGAAGTTTCAAGTACCCAAAAATAAAATTTGTAAATTAGAACTAAAATCGTTATTCTTGGTTATTTAATATATAGGTAACTTAAAATAACTATAAAAAAACTGTGTTTATATATTTTTTAGATTTTTTAGTTATAGAATTAACTATTTACGTGCAACCTTTCAAATTTTCAGCCCTTAGTTATAAAAGTTGAACATTTTATACATTTAAAACTATAAATTTTGTACATTTTCAATTTGATAAATTTTATCAAAATTTGAACTATAAATTATCGTAAAAAAATATGCCTATGTATTTTTAATATTTTAAAATTGTGTGTGGAGCCTTGTGTTAAAATGTTAAGGTTTTTGACCAAATAGGAATAAACTAACAACAATTGAAAATTGATAATGTCCGTAAACCCTTCAAGATGAGTTGAACATTTTGAAAATTACTGTTTTTAATTTTCGCTAAAAACAACTTACGAGGAACCTTATATTACATTTTCAAGTTTTTTATCGACATTAATTCAAAAAAATAATAATTGCATATGTCTATAAATAGTTAAACATGAGTTAAAATATTTTGAAAATGTTATGTTACAAAGAAAATGCTAGTATAAACATTCAAGGATAATTTATCGTATTTATGGTAATTTTTTAGAGTTAAAAAACTATTTTACGTAAAATAAATGAAAAATAATCGTAGAATATATCAATATTTGAAAAATTATTAGGACGTTGTACCTGAATATTATATTATTGTCTCCATTATTCTACTAACGTATAATATACCAGAATGTATGTCAAACTGTTGTAAATTTGTAATAATCATAAAAGAGACATCGCCAATAGGGGCTCTTAATATTTATGAGTGACCAAAAATTATAAATAAAATATAAAAAAAAATCTATCTTACACATGACGATTAATTGTTGCTTTGAATTTTTAAAGTATTTGAATTTCAAATACAAATATACGTATTGGATGTTTTTAAAATTCTTTCCAAATGCTTTATTCAAAAAGTATTTAAAAAGTATTCCAAATACTATAAAAATATTTAAATAAATTTACTAAAATACTTTACAAGATTGTATCCTGGATAGATATTTACCAGTCGGCAGTCAATCGTTTTTTTCAATTCGTTGCCACGAGAACAAACAAATCTTATATATAAAATATTCTAGAGAAAATAGCTAAAACACTTGTACGTCTAATGGCGTCAAATGACGATGATTGAAAGATGTGTTGATACTAAATAAGCTCTTCGAATAGTTCGAAAGCTAAACTCTCTGAAGCCAATTGCAGTAGGAGGTGTAGTGCCGCTGGAGAGTTAGATTAGCGGCCCACATCTTTTTCACATTTCGAGTCCAGTAAGTTTAAAAAAAAAAATGGCTTTGAAATCTGTTCTAAGTGAAATTAGCCGCTTTTAATCAACAGGTAATAAACGTCCGTGGTTCGATTCCCGGCCAATGACAATATTGTTGCACTATTTTCTAAATTTATTTTATTTCTTGTTTATCGGTTGATGATTATAAATTTTTGAGTTATCCTAAAGAGCAAAATCGATTTCAAAAATTAATAAAAATTAGGTACCTATATCCACAAGGAATTTACTAATTGTTACGTTAGCTCAAATCAGCGCTTAAAACCAAAAAAAAATGTATTACTTCGATTTCGGTTTTGAATATCGGTATATATTCTTTCTTATTTCAATTGCGGTTTTGATTACCGGTATTGGTATTTTGTGCATAAAATGCGTTGCACAATGCATTGACTTAAAATTATTATTTGGGCTTTTACTTCTCAGGAAGGGCTTCGGATTTCTCTTAAGGACTTACTAGTTATTACACGTTAGTAATTCCTACAAATAGCTTCTAATTTCTATAAAATAGTGAATAATTATACACAAAATAAAAATAAGCCATGTATATTTTTAAATGGTTAAAATAGCTATATTGATAAAATATAATATAATAATCTATAAAAGAAATGTTTGTTCAACTGTCCTTTATGCATTCCTAAATTGTTGGACCGATTGCGATGACACTTGGTACAGAGATAGATGAGACCTCTGGGAAGTTTTTTTGACCTTGTTTTTTAGATCGTTGCTATTGATTATAATTATTATAATTTATTATTTATTACCTATTTGTTTGGGTTTCAAAGGTTAATCGGGTATCAAATCGAATTTTTGCACATTTAGCCGCTCATCGGCGTTGTCCGCGATCCGACGTAGTCGGATTGCTTATCAGGGTGCAGGCTAAGCTGCACTTACTGCAGGGAGTTACACACAAAATGAGTTTAAGAATCACAATTTTTTGAAGAGTTGTCATATTTTACGGGCAACGAAGTGCGCAGGATTATCTAGTATAAAATAAAATATAATAAAGCACATTATATTTTCACTTTTTATATAGGTATTAATATAATCTATATGCAATATTTATATGCTGTAGAGTAATCTCCAAATTTGTTTTAATACAATATAACCAGTGGCTTGGTGAACGATGTGTATAGGTATCTAATGCATATGCTTAGCCCTAGGAATAGATTTAAAAATTTTTTTATGAAACTACAAAATTTCAGTTTATTTTAATACAAATTTCAAATTATTAAAATAGCTTCAACTATACTGAAATGTAAATTACCTACTTAAAGTTTTATTTTAAAACATAAATTTAAATTGTAAATTAAGGTAGGTAATTAATGTATTGTATATACTTGATTAAGGTATTATGAGTAGTAGGTATTAAAAATAGTGTATAGTATATGTACTAGGTATACTTGAATATATATATATATATCTTTAAATGTAATGTTTTTATTTAGGTCTTCTGGAAGAATCAGTAAATCGACTTGACAGTTCAGCAACAATTAAAGCAAAGCTATTTTATAAATCATGCATGAATATTAGTAAGTATCTACCCATATTATTTTGATAGATTCTGAATATTCAATTTAAACATATACTTGAGTTTAGCTCAAATCAGACATATTGGAGACATGCCTATCCGTGAGCTCTTAAAATCAGTTGGAGGCTGGCCGGTGATTGATTCCAATTGGCAACCACCTGATTACAGTATTGAAGTCTTGCTTGGTCGATTGAAAAAAGAATTCAATGAAGGAATCATAATCGAACCATGGATTGGGCCAGATGATAAAAACTCTTCTGTAAACATCCTTCAGGTGCGAAAAAAGTAAGACATTAATGTAGTCGCATCTACATAGTAAGACCAAACAATTAGAAAATAAAACAATATGATTAACATATTGGCTTATACATTTATGCTTAATTAAGTATTAAGTAAAGCATATTGTTACTACTGTTATTACTATCTTTTTACGTTTTTTTTTTATAAAATTTAGTTGGATCAAATGCAACTGGGACTACCAAGCAGAGATTATTTTTTAAAAGACAGTAGCGCTGAAGCACTACAAGCCTATCATAAATATATGTCTGAAGTAGCTGTGTTATTAGGGGCAAATAAGTCAACGGCACCTTTTGAACTATTAAAAATTATTGAATTTGAAATTGAAATAGCGAATGTGAGTACTTTTAGTACCTCTTTACAAATTTATATTTTAAATGGTTTAATGTTAAATTATTATAATATGTAGATTACACAAACGGAAACCGATAGGCATGACACGACAGGCACATATTTAAAACTTCCACTGAAAGATTTACAAAAACATGTTCCAGAATTTGATTGGCAATTATATTTGAAAACTATTTTGCAACTTAAGCTTTCTGATCAGGAACCTGTAGTGAGTTATGCAATGTCATACTTTACCCAACTCGGTCATCTATTAAAAAAAACTGACAGGAGGTATATTAATGACTGCAAACTAACAGGAAACTATTATATTTTGGTTCTTAATAACAGAGCAATTTCAAATTTATTTTTCATAGGGTTATTCACAATTACATTATCTGGAGACTAGTTCAAAGCACTGTACTCCCACATATGATTGATGATTTTCAGTACAAAAGATTAAATTTTAAGAAAATACTTTTAGGAATTCTCAATGAACGGAGTAGGTGGAGAGATTGTGTTGATTGGACCAACAAGCGACTTGGAATGGCAGTTGGTGCTCTATTTATAAGAGATAATTTCAGCTTGGAGAGTAAAGTACGATTAAATCATAAATATTTTCAAAAACTAATTTTAAATATATTTTACAATATAAACTACGAAGTAGACAATATACGGTGTTTTATCATATATTTGTCAATAAGGTGACTGCTATGGATATGATCGAATCAATTAGAGAAGCATTCAATGAACTTCTGAATGAAAACCACTGGATGGACGAACAAACAAGAATAGTGGCCAAAGCAAAGGCGAATGCTATGAAAGAAAGAATTGGATATCCAGAAGTGTTAACAGATCCGGATGAGTTGGAAAAAGAATATATTATGGTATGTTTCAAAGGTTTAGCCGGTGTAGGAATAAAATCTTTTTCATTATCTTGAATTTTTGTATATTTTTAGTTGAATGTCACTGAAAATCAGTTTATTCTTAACGTGTTTAATGTTCTAAAATTTGACGCTTATCAAAATTTAGAAAGACTAAGAAAACCAGTTGACAAAGATAAATGGTCAACAGAACCGGCAGTGGTTAATGCATTTTATAATCCGAATAAAAATCATATTGGTAAGTTTAATTCACATGTAGTCAGTAGTCATAACATATGTAAATTTATGATAAGTAATAAGTAATAATAAATTGGATTTTAATTTATTAGTCATCCCTGCTGGTATTCTTCAACCTTTATTTTATAGTCAACATTTTCCTAAATCCTTAAATTATGGTGGGATCGGCGTAGTAATTGGTCACGAGATCACTCATGGATTCGACGATAAAGGTACCTAATGGCTAATACTAAATATACATTTACCTACTTCGTTTTCAGGGAATAATTATTACTTGAATATTTCAACACAATTTAAATTTATGTTTATAGGTCGGCAGTTTGATAAGAATGGTAATATGATTGAGTGGTGGGATTCTAAAACAATATACACGTTCAGGGAAAAAGCTCAGTGCATGGTGGACCAGTATTCAAAGTACAAAATGCAAGAAGTAAATTTACACGTTAATGGACGCATGACTCAGGGTGAAAACATAGCTGACAACGGTGGACTTAAACAGTCATTCCGGGTATATACATTTATAAACTTTGTCAATGAGTTCGGATTTGAAGGCCATTGTATTTTTTTTTCAGATAATGACAAAAGAAATAACTCTTATGTAAAAATGTGTTTAATTTAATTTGTAAAGTAATGAAAAAACATTTTTGAAAAGAATATTTTAAGTCCTATCTGTCAATTCTCTTCCGAAGACAATTTATTTAAGTATATGGTAGTGCAATTTTTTATTTAATACAAATTAATTGAATTTTTTTAGTAATGTAATATGTATATATTAAATGCTTTTTTTGCCCCTTTTCACATTTAAAGGGTTTTTTTTTATTGTTTATATTGCCTTAAAATCCGATGTATCATATAAGAACTTCGATAAATATAAATATGATTATATGCGATGAGTGTATTGAACAAAAGTGGTACCTAAAGTGGTTCAAACTTACAAATCGTATTTTATAATATGGATGGTTGTTGTGTATATGGAGTGTCAAGTCCATAATAGAAACTTTTCAGTTGACAATAAAAACGTTTTATACGTTTTTTTATCTTAATGTATATTGTATAATGTGAATTGACGATCTTCTCACATCAACCGTCCATATGTTAGATACACATATTATGGAAAACTTACAGAAAAAATAAATTGTTTTCAGGCTTATAAGAAATGGGTGACGAAACATGGAGAAGAACCATTACTTCCTGGAATTGACATGACACACGACCAACTGTTCTTTTTAAATTACGCGCAAATCTGGTGTGGTTCAATGCGACCAGAAGACGCACTGACAAAAGTTAGATCCTCCGTTCACTCGCCGGGGCCTACACGAGTTTGGGGTCCCTTGTCGAATTCCGATGATTTTGCCAAAGCATATGAATGTCCGTCTGGATCTCGAATGAATCCCGTCGATAAATGCATTGTTTGGTAGAATTTATTACTATATAGGTTATGTTTACATTTCATATCTAAATTCTATTTGTTTTTGATCAACCATTAATTGTATTCCCGCGACATTTTAGCTGTTTACTCGTAATACAGGGCAAAGTGCGCACAAAGCATATCATATTAATAATAGACAAGTAATTTGTTTATAGGTCCATCATTCACATTTCGCAATACTAATATTTTTATCTGATATAGTCAGACTATTGTGATAATTCAAAAATCAAAAGTAATACGTATAAATTAAAAGTTAAAACTCGATATATCATCGATTTTCTTATATTTACAACTTAACAATAAATTGCTTATAAATTACCAAAACGCTTAATTTTTGTGTGACGAATTAACTGCAAATGCGTATTTAATGTAGGTATTATTTGCCTTGTATTGTAGCTTGTAAACAGATCATCAGCATATTTCAAATTTAAATGTAGGATTTTTCAAATGTGTGCGTGTGTTGAATTGATTTATAAATCATATATAAAAAGTAGTGTGGGTAGTATTGAAAACTATTAATTCAATAACTTAATTAATTTTTGGCTAAAAATAAATTTTAATAATATAAGGTTTGAAAATGATTCCTTATTAATTTGTTTTTGATTTAATAGTTTTTAGTTAATATAACGTAATCTGACTTTAAAAATTTTCTTTGTTCATAAACTCTAATAAGGTAGTTGTTATAATAGTAATAAATACGTAGATAGGTACTTAAAAATTTGCCTATTTAATTTTTATTTATAATATAGATAATTTAGTACAACATTTAAGATAGATACTGAAAATCCGGACCTTATTAATAATAAAATATTAAATCAATAGATGTTAATCGATGAAAAGTGTTATCTGAGAGGACATTTTAATTACCAAATAGTATAAATATGACCACAAAAGAAGAAACAATTGAGGGTAAAGACAATCACGGGAAAAGGATTTCCAGGGGTTAATATAAGTGCCAATAAATATGTTTACTTATTTTTTAAGTTAGGTAAAAATATAACTTAATCAAAACATTAGATTTAAAATATTTTAAAATGTTTATGATAAATCAAAGGCACAACATTTAACAAATTTGGGTCTTAGCTATTGGTAATTATTGTTGGTAATTGGTAGATTAAAATTTAATGTTTTCAGATGAGTTATAACAATATTTATAATATTTTATTGTATTAGTTAAGCGTGAATTTGCATATAATAATAATAATAATAATATATATTATATATATATATATATATTATATAAATTATATTAACAATTGTTTTCTTCCAATTTTGTCAGAGTATATTTATTTTGTCATTAATATTTAAATTTAAATGTTATTTTTACATCTACTTTATTAATAACTGATAATGAAACTAATTTACCTACTATTTGTGATCTCAACCTTAAGTTTCAATATATTATGTTTAAAAATACTTATCTCATGATTAAATACATTTTTTTACTAATTGTACATGCACTTTTATGACTTAATTAAATATAACCATATATACTTTAAACCTATATGTTAACAATTCTAGTCTGTTCATGTTGTTTTCGACATCTCAACCTTTAAGAAAAATAACAATTTGTTTGATCTTAATACATATAAACACATATGTATAAACATAATATATTAAAAAATTTCTTATGGATGTCTTACGAAATCATAATGTTGTCTGTTGTATTTAGAAACACATCTATATACAGTTTACATTTATGCGTCGCTCGTATTAATTTCTCCGAGATGATTTTGGTTTTTCAATTATAAATGTTTCCTATGTACATTACCCTGACCCCCCTTATTGAATTTTTTACAAAAAAATCTAGGTTACGAATTAGCACGCCATTAGCATGCATTTGCACGACCTTTTGCTACGAGTTATTTACAAAAGACTATAAGGAGGGCTGGCGTAATACTAACTCTAATCATGTATATTGAGGTCATACAATAGGTGTCTGGTGTAGGATGTTAATTCCACTGATGAAAGTATAATACTTAGGTTCAAATTCAAAGTTTATTAATGAAAGCTATTATACAATCATATTCAATACAATAACAATAGACGGAGGAGTTTACATGCTTGTTTTTCGAGTCCTTCGACAAAACAATTATGTATTTAACAAACTTGTATTTTCTTATTTTTTGATAAAGATATCTACCGTATTTTAATCTCATAAACCATCGGAGCTGGTGCTTTTTTAGTACAAAAACACGTCTTACAGGAAAAATATCGCACATTGTGGAATAGTAGGATTTCGTTAATTTTTTTTTAATTAAAATAAGAGAACATTTTGCAGGTAGGAACAAAGCCCGATTTTCAAAATTGGAAATTTTCATTAATGGATGAATCATATGATATATTCATCCATTAATGTTATTTTCCTAGTTACAATTAAGGCAGGTGATGTATGTACGAAGTATGAACCCTAAGTGTCTACCGTATACGGTACATATAATACATGACGGGTGAAATTTTTCAATAGCCCGTAATCCACAGCAGATATATTTTATATTTTATAGGGGACTATCCTTCTGCATTTGTAGCAGGGGTGACCAAACAATTCTTTGTTAGAAAACGAGGAAGCTTGACGACTCACCATGTATAATAGTGTACATAGTATATACTATTTATAGTTTATGACTAGGGCTCGGATTTTAAAGCAAATGCTTTTTTTTATATTTAGATAGAAATGCAATTCGTTTCACTTCATTCTGATTCCAAATAAACCAATTTATTTTTGTATTTTTTTAAACTTTTTTAGTGTAAATGCTTTTTTTGCTTTTTTATTACTTTTTTAGACATATTAAACTGGTTTTAGGATTGTATAATAAATAAGTATATTATATAAAAAAATAATTTAGTGTAATGTTTTACTTACATTTTTCAATTTTTGATCAAGATGCCTTTCTCAGAAGCCGTTGAGCAAAAAACATAAACTAATATAATCATTAATACTTTTTCGTATAATAACGATTTGCAAATCACCTCAAATTATCCATGTTTTTATCATTGCACAGTATTACACCTTATGCGTTATATGGTTATCAATTACCATGATACCAAATACCATATAATCACTAATAATTTATTTTAAATAATATTTTTTTCGTTTTACCCCAGTTTCCATTTACCCCACTTCACCCTACAAGGTAGTGAATTCTTTTTTTAGTTTAAATTTTTTTTGCTTTTTAAAACAATTTTGTGCTTTTTTTGTTATTTATTATGCTTTAGAACCCGAGCCCTAGCTTTAGCTTATGACGGTGATTATAACTTGCCGATAATTTTTATCGTAATAAAGAACGGTCCACGGTCGTGTATGCATATTTTATACGTATATTAGTCTGCATTTATATGCATTGCTATATTTTGGTATCATACTATGTCTATCGTTAAATAAATATCGACTTAATACAATCTTAGGGGTAAATTATATACAGAAATAACACGAATGGTATTGTCAAAAAAAAAAACTGAAACTAGCTATTGTATAGACCACAGTATACTATATATTGAGGGTCGAGTGTACCACACAATCTGCACATCATCGAGTGAGTAAAGGTGACTGGTAATCAATGGTTGGTTTAGGCATGTCTTATGAATGAACAAAGATAATGCAGCTGCTGCAGCTGCTGTAATCGCGTATTATATTCTAGGTAGGTATTACATATTATTATATACGTTCAATGTTTTCCTCAATATTTGATGCGCTATTAATTATTATATTTTATACCTATCTTATTTGTACAGTTATATATATATTATAAGTATCCATCAAATGTACCCAATTATTATACGTCCTTATTTTCCTAGATTTATTCCAAACTGACTTGAAGTTTTCTTACATATTTTAGTCACGCATAACTACACAAGTTCTTTTGCAGTGTCATGATTTAGAGTTATAATACTCGTTGGGATCTCAATTTAAATATTCATTATAATAATTAATAAACAAAAACCGATCACTTTAATAGCAAAATGAGTAACAATATGCATACAGACACGTGGAAGTGTGCATCCTAAAAATCCAGAATTCAAATTTTAAACCAAATATAATAATGCTGCATTGTAATACCGTTGAAATAAACCTCCGTATCGATGTTAATATTACTATGTGGATTACAATAAACATATTAAATTTTCCATAATTATCACACATATAGTTAAGACGATCGCGTCCAAAATTGGTCAAAACGCTGAATCACAAAATAAACACGTACTGTAATATGCATAGGACGGACGCAGCTGTTGCTATTGCGTATCGGGAAATGCCAAAAAAAGGCCTGCTGACGAACAATGAATAGTGATATACCTATACATTAATAGACGATGACGTGTACTAATAATATCAAAACAAAGTGCGTTGCATCCTAAATGCGTACATTATCGTGTTGCGGTGTAACAATAAAAAAAAAAAAAAAAACAGAAACTATAATACACGTTAATGCGTTTTAACACTTAACAATACATAATATTTCGGTGTGTGCTAGAACAAACGTTTGAGTTATAGTACAACCTATATACCTTATTATGTGAGTCAAAATCGACGTGTATAGTGCACGTAACATAACTCTTAAAACCTACATTAATATAATTAAAATGTAATCGCGTGTTTTGCCCGTGCAATTATTTGAAAGTTTCCCGTCTACCAGCTTTTCCGTTGCCAAGTAGCATGTCTGCCGTAACGACCCACACAGATGGCGCTCCGTCGTCCTTCGGCGTATCAGAGTTTCGGGTAGACGGCGGCGCTCCGGTCGATAAGCAAACGTACGAGAGGTACCTATATTATAAATACGCCGAGCTCCGCGTCCTCCGACCACAGATGATAATATGTAGCCGCGTCGCGTCCCACCACTGCGGCCGATCCGATCGCTGGATCTCTCCTGTGTCCTAAGTGTTTTTCGCGTGCTCGCGTATATGGTACCTTCTCCGGGTACATGGCCGTCGATGTCGCCGCCGCCACCACCGCCACCACCACGGTCACAACCACCACCATCGCCAATACCACCCCCGTTCATCCCCGCATAAATAATAATATTTTATCGTTACACAAAACCAACGTTAAGTCTTACCCTCGCTAACCACCCTCCCCCACCGATCGGCACCAAGCGTCCATCCGTCTGCCAGCACTTCCGCTTTTATACCGATTGTACGACATAATATAATATACAACCAGTGGTCCACAAACTATATATTATATGCACCGGATCTACTGGAAAAAAGGTACCGTCGACATCACATTATAATATTATAAATAATATCATTATTATTACTATTACTTCCTCTATATTATTATTCAATTATTGTTTTTCACTCGTTTACGACATTCGTTTTATATTATATACAATCGGTATCGGGTATATACGTGGATTTGTGGGGGTTGGTGACTGTCACATTAGCTGCACTTTAGAATATAGATAATAACCTAAATGCGGCATGCGTATATATGTAATATTAAACTTGGGTTACACTCTTTTTAGGCCAACGAAAATAATATTTTATTATATTATATTAGGGTGGTTTGCACAACTTGCTCTCGATAAATGTCTCCGTGACGACGGTTTGTTTTGGAATAACTATATAAATATTGTAAAATATGTATTATAATTTTCTTATTTGGCTGTTGGGGTTACATTCATGTACGCACCCCGTTTTTATGACTAAACACCTATAGGAATAATAATGCGCTTTGAATTATCTGTTTACGGATACAATACGTAATACTTCTTTCAGAATTAATATAATTGTGTAAGGAAAGTGTTTAAAATAATTATATTTTACCTCTTTAAAAATAACATTTAATTTAGTCATTGGAAAACTTTCTCGTTTACCGATGTTGTAAAGTATATTTATTATTTATGTAGGTAGGTATTTGTTATAGCTAGATGGCACGCTTTGTAAATTATATCATATTATCATTATCTAATATAGACTTGGTCCATAATATTTTGAGTTCGGTAACTGATCATTTCTCACTTAGTTTAATAACTATATGAACAAGTAGTTATAGTGTTATAGGTTAGGAGTCTTTTAAATTTCTCAGATTTTCTATAGGCCCTCCCAAGTCACTTTTTTAAAAAAAAGTTATATAGAATAGAGCAACAACGGTATTTAATTTTACGTGCTTTCTTATGGATGTATCAATTAGTTTTTTTGATCATGACTTAAATGTACTTAGTAATTTATACGAATAATTATTTTGTTATAAAGATAATATTTTTAGAATTTGGGTAATAATATAAAGTAAGTGATTCAATTTTTTAAAAAAAAATTCACTTATTGTACGTTTTAATTAAACACTCACGATATACCTTTAGTTATTCTAAACGAAACATTACGAAACTTATACTTTCAGAATTATTCCAAATATATTCTTTAAATGGGGTTTCAGACGAAAGGTATGAAACTAATGTTATATTTAAACAATAAATTATTCATCATTTTTGATTGTCTAGATATTTTTGTTAACTTACAAAATAAGTTCAATATACCTTCTTTAGAACTTAAAAAAAATACTAAATCACTAAAACTTAAACTTTAACGTTTTTAACCATTTTTAAATATATGTATATTTTAATATTTGCAATAAATATGAGAGCCAGATAGTTCGAATATTCGAATGGAGTTTCTTTTATTTTTATAATATAGTTATGTGTTTTATTATTCAAATCAAATTGTAATATTATTAGTCAGGATTTTGACCACGAATTTAACCATTTTTAAATGCATGTATATTTTAATATTTGCAATAAATATGAGCCAGATATAGTTCGAATATTCGAATGGAGTTTCTTTTATTTTTATAATATAGTTATGTGTTTTACTATTTAAATCAAATTGTAATATTATTAGTCAGGATTTTGACCCCGAATTTCGTTTGTACGTGGAATAAATAAAAATAATACATGTATATAATATAATGAAAACATAATGTATATCAGAAATGTTGAAAATTTAAGTTGGAATCTGTTTGATTGGTAACCATATATTTATTAACGGTTATTCTTAATTATTATTCTATTTTACTACTGTCTAGAAATGTTTTTTTAATTATTCTAAGTTAGGTTAGTACTCAGAGTCTATCTAAAAGTTTTACTCCTAAGGGTAATTATAAGTGCATTAAACCTGCATTATGAATATTTATTGTTTAGTTGAAATTCATTTATTATAATAGGTTAGTAAATATGTCACACTTTATATGTTAAATAGACTGTAGGTTAGTAACCTTTTCAAAACGTTTTTAATAAAAATCACATTAATGTTAAAATATTTAGGTGAGAAGAATGATATAATAGGTATATTAATTATTAATATGTATGTAACATTATTGGTATTCTCAAGAATTTGTGGCAAAAATAATTATTTTACAGAACTTATTCTTTATGTCAACTGTTAAGTATTAATCAAACACACGTGCTCTTTATTACCTATACATAATCAATTATAAATCGATTGACTTATAAGTTATATTGGATTGGATTATCATCCTATTTATCAATAGCATAGTAGATAATTTGTTATCGGACATTTAAACCAATAAATGTTTTTATATTATTACTACCTACTCATTCCGAACATTTTACATAAGATTTTTTTTTTTTTATATCTGAATTTATATGTACACAATATACAATACATTTTACTTTGGTCTTTGATAGTTTGATTTATTATAATATACAGTGTGTAATCGCTAATTGAGAACACTCAATATCTTTGAGTAGGGCCCTGCAATTTGAATTCTGTTTTCTAGTTGGTTGTTATGACATAAAAATACACTTTTTGATGGCCTATGAATTTTTTTATCTTAATTAGACTTGCGGATGCGCAATACAACTTTTTTTTCTTAAATGACAACCACCTATTTTAACTACTAATTTTTTTTTGCCTAATTTTTTAATGCACTTTGGTAGTTGAACCAACTTTCTAAGTCCAAAATTGACCAAGTTACAACCAATCAAAATACGCGCAATTTTCAGTTTTTTTCACAGTAATTCTGAAAAAAATTGTTCTGAATTTTTTTAGGGTTAACATTTTATAATACTGAACGTTTAAATATCGTCTAAATTAATAGTAATGAAAATATTAATCCTAAAAAATTTCAGAACAATTATTTTCAGAATTAGATACTGTGAAAAAAAACTGAAAATTGCGCGTATTTTGATTGGCTGTAACTTGGTCAATTTTGGACTTAGAAAGTTGGTTCAACTACCAAAGTGTATTAAAAAATTAGGCAAAAAAAAATTTGTAGTTAAAATAGGTGGTTGTCATTTAAGAAAAAAAGTTGTATTGCGCATGCCCAAGTCTAATTAAGTTAAAAAAATTCATAGGCCATCAAAAAGTGTATTTTTATGTCATAACAACCAACTAGAAAACATAATTCAAATTGCAGGGCCCTACTCAAAGATATTGAGTGTTCTCAATTAGCGATTACACACTGTATTTTAGTTTGAATTGCCAGAAACTGTTTTAAAAAATCAACTACCTAATACCTACCGATTGTATTCTAATTTCTAAGACATATGCTTAATGGCTTAATTTAATACGTCATTGTAATTTTGTTTATTGACTTATTATATTATTATTTTGTATAGTTGTGTATTATTTGTATAAATTGAGGTATAAGCCTAACCTGCTAAGACTGATATTTTTGTAGTTGAATATATAATTCTAAATATCTAAACCATTGTATTGAATAATTTAATTTTAGTCTGAAGTTCTTCCTATACCTACTGAAAATAGCGTTGTTTGTATAACAAAATTGAAAAATATCTTTGTACCTACCTATAAAATACTGTTTATAATTAAAACACAATTTATTATGTACTCATATTATATTGTATAATAATATATACACATAATATAATATAGGTACTAAATTCATCTAATTACGATTGGTATATCCGTATACTTTAGTGAAGTCTATGAACCCTACTTATTTCAATATGGGACATAACTCAAATATAATTACGAATTACCTGATCATCAGAGGCAACTGGTGTATAATATTATCCTTTTTACTAACGATAAGGATGAGAGGAAATTCGTCTTATACTTTTATCACAACGACTCAACTATAAACATTTACGATATATTATTTAATAATATGCTATATTATATACCTATGTAATATTATATAAATAAGTTAGATACAAAATAATTCATTGAATTGCCGAAAGCCTATTTATTAAAAATTATTTACTGTAGTCTATATCAGTGTAACCACGGTTATCTCAGATAGCCATAATCGTAACTAGTAAGTATAACATTATGTAAGAAATCTATTTGTATTGATCAGATAAAAATACAATTGTATTCAGTGGCGTTATTTGGGGGGTCGGGGCAACTGGGGCATATTTTGTTCCAATCTAACATTTACATTAACCTTAAGTCGGCAAATTTAAAAATTATGAGAAGTATGTTGAGTCGGCAAATCAGTGAGGAATTGCCCTAGTCTAACAAAAACTGAATTGACGCCACTGATTGTAATGTACTATGTAATATAATTGTGAGCGAGCTGCCGTTTTTTTTCAGTTTTATTAAGGGCTGGTCAAACATTTTGTCTCCTTCTCAAAAACTGAAGTGACGCTACTGCAATAATAGTACAAATCTACAAGTGTTAAGTAGTTAAAAAAATGACGTATTTAAAGTCAAATATCAACCTAATTTAGTTTAAAGATTTTATAGTTCTGATTGAGGGATCATTTATTAGATAATTTGAAAGATAAGTTGGAATATGGAAGTTCTCACTGCGGTTCTTGCAGATCTTGTTTAGTCCTATTCAGTGCATGCGAACAATTCTTTTACAGCCATGTATGTTTAAATGATGGTCAATTTATTTTATAGCTATAATACTATGTATATAAGGTCAGCTATCACCATAAATAGGTACGCTTCATAATCGTAAATAGCTCAACATTTTATACTTTGTAAAAGGAGTATATAGTGTAAAAATAAGTTGGTATGGCAGGATTTCATGATTACATAATCTTTACACAGTGTTATCATATACATCTGTATAATATCATAAACAATGAAAATAAGGATATATTTTACGTTGTACAATATTATAAAACCATTTATACAATAATAATTATTATTATGAATTATTCGTATATTATTATATTATACCTATATCTATGTATAAAAACTTTGCTGTCCTTGTAAATTATCACTTATACGCTTTTCATGCATTTTTCTTACGTTTGACAAATACTTGATTTTATTTTTATTTTTGCAAGATATACGGGATATTTATACACAAACAGGGTATCATAATTTATTATTTTCTAATGTACAAACTTTCGATTTGAAAAAAAAAAATAAACATCTTTGTACTTTATGGTTTCTATTCACACGGGTTAAGTCAGTGATCACAAACGGAATGCCGCAAATACGCAAAAACCATTTTCGAGTGTCACAACTCGCAACAATAAAGCCACCCACATTTTATTTTTATTTAGAATGATAACTACAAAGAGTATTGATTTTTCGGATTTCATTTAAAACCTATATTGATCGCTCACTTATAATGTATACCTACATGTAATTAAATCGATCAAGTATAGCTAACATAATAACAAGAAAGCTATCTATATACTATAGTATATTTTATAAGCAGTTTCACTGTGGGGATTTAAGGAATATATCTCCCACTTAAAATTTTTATTTTTCTGATATCAAATTTATCTTATTATTCAATAACATTTTACACTGGTAGACAATGGGTGCATTATCAGTTATCACTAAATAGTAACTGTCACTAATACAGAAATTAATCATAATTAGAAATACCTTCTGTTAATCTTGACAATTTATAATTTTATGTTAATACCATTTTAACTTAATGTCTTAATATCTAAACTATATTTACGTAACTATCTATTTTAAAAGGCTATATAATAAAACTATTTTCTTGTTATACATATTATGTATATACCCAATTGTATAATCGTTAGAACTGAACGCATTTTTGTCAAACAAATACATAATTGTATTTGTTTTATGATAATATAAAATACAATATAATGTTATACAAGTTCACCAATAGTTTATGTTTAATTGGCAGGTACGATGCTGTCTAATACGTAACTTTGTTTAGTAATAAGCCGAGATAAAGAAGTTATAATAATTTTTTTTTTTAATTGTTGATTGTTCAATCAGTGGATTTAATATCAATAATGATTAATTCAATACATGAAGTCATTACAAAACCAATTCAAAGATTTCTCGGAATTGTACATTGCTTATTAGCTGTATAGTTTCATAGTATTATTATACAAAAAAAATTATTATATTTGGCTATAACTGCGTTTAATTACGAAATGCGACTATTATATTTCTTGTGGTATTTAAGTATACATAATATTATAATATTGAATACAATATTACTTTCCAGCAAGCAGTTGTTAAAATCATAAAACTTAATAGTTATAAACATTTTATAAAATTAACGGATGTGCTTACTTACAGACAAATAGTTACACAGTTATAATATAGGTATATTGTTATTTCTAGGAGTGTGCGTACTATATTTTATTTTCTGGGCCTACGTGACATCTTTGGCAAATATTAAGTGATTAGTTCAAGAGGAGTATTTCAATATGCTTGTCGAGTAGATATTGATATAGGTATAGACGTATAATAAAAATAATTTGCATAGGTGAAATATAAATTGTTGATTTGTGTTTAATTTCTGACGAACATTATTATATTGACTCATAATAATTATTAATATCTAATAATGAGCATAAAAATTAACGCGAGTACAAGAATAGGTATGTTTGAATTAAAAACCAAATGATAAGGTGTACAAATTTACCATAACAATTTTATTTAAGCAGGTTACTAGGTTGGATACATTAAATGTATAGTTTCACAATGATAATTGTATTAATATCTTTTGTTTCATATTATATTGAAAAGTATTTATCTTGTAGGTATAGACGTATAGTACTGTATTATAGGTACTTAATAATTAAAAAAAAAGGTAGACACTGTGTAATGGATGGTGTTAATGTTATGTTTAATACTTAAATTTGAATTCAATGATTTAATATCATTAGAATGTATACAATGATATTATATTATTGAATTCGAATTATATACATATAATACAATGTATACGAAGTACGCTTCTGAGTCAGAATTCCATCAGTCAGCCTGTATTATAAAATTGTATGTATTATATTTTTAAATTACAATAAAATAACTAATATTGTTATTTTTGGTATAAATATCTTATTTCGTCGAAATTTGAATTTAAAATAGCAATAAAAAAAACTGTAGTTTTTATAAAGATCTCAGAGTTATTTCATTGTAGGTACTTTTTATTATTGTAGAATTGCATAGTTAGGTACTGTAATTATTAAAAAAAAAAAAAACTAAATATTTTTTTTTTTTAAGTAAAACTGTATATCTATCGAGAATTAGGTTTTCAATATTATATTATATTTATAAAATTAAATTAAATTAAAATTCTCCAGTTGAAGTGTTTAATAATAAGTAATAACTATCTATTATTATACGACGTATTTGTTATGGCTGTATAATGTATATACAATAAATATCATAAGAATTAAAAATACTATTTCAATTATTCCATAACATGTTTTTAACGAGAGTTCAAAAATATGTACCTGTCTAGAAGATTGAGATTTTCGGGATAATATATTTAATGTATACATTTTAGATCAAGATGTCAACCATATCAAGTTTTTGCGATATTTTGATGGTCAAAGTGGTTGGAGACCCTGATTGGAGGCAGAGATTCGTCGTGCTCAGCAACAGTACACTATGGATTTATGGGTAACCACGAATGTCCACTGTTATAATAAAAACGACAGATAAAACAATCCCAAGACGTATCATGTATCATGTATATAATGATCATTTTAACAGATAAAACTTTGAAAAATTTACAAAATCTAATGTTTAAAGCGGGCTTAACAAAAAAAAAAAAATCATTGGATATAAAAAACGATACTTAGTAGTTAGTACCTATAGCCAGCCTATATTTCAAAAGATATTCGTATTATATATTCATATTGATAGGTAGTAAGTAGTAATTGATTGGGTTGAACTAATTTTAGCTGAAAACAAATCCCATATTTTTATAATGTATAATAGGTACAGGAATTTATTATTATAATATTATTTCATATTATATTTCTAGCTATTATATACTGAAGTAGGTTCATGGTATCAATAGTTTAAAATTAATTTAAATAGTTCGAAAATTTTATTGTGTATAGAAAATTACAGTTTAAATAATAACAATGGAATGTTTCAAGGTTTTACTGTTAATTTTTTTTTTAATAATAACAAAATAATAAAAATTATTAGTTGATAAATAGTTATTATACATTTTAATATCCAAAAGTTATTGACGTTTTATAACTTAGTCACTTCAATTCTGTTTTTTTTTTTATGAATTTTAACAGAAAAATAATTCTCAATTTTTCATAATTTTAATAAATTAAAAAAAAATTGAACTTTAAATGATTATAAAAAACATTGAGAAAATGTATTTTTGATATTATTTTTAATAATATATTTTTTTTTTTCTTCTTATGAAGAATTCGAATCAAATGTACAAACATTTTTACTATAAGCCAAATCTTTTCCCTTACATAAATCGAAAAATAAAACTTAAAAAATTGAGAGGCAAAATATTTTGAAAATGCTTTTATAAATATTTGGTAAGAATTTCAATTTGATTTTTAATTTTTGAATTACAAAAAAAATTGATTTTGTTAAAAACTGTTTTTTATAACATTTTTTGTTTATCCCAATTATTTTTAATAGTACTTGGAATTTTTTACTTTTAATCCCCAAAGTACCAATTTGTAAATACCACCAATGTGGAAAATCGGATCATTTACTGCTCCTTGAGGTGACATCAGATATAAAAATAACATTCGTTGCACCGTTCAGAATCTAAAAAGCTCAAAGAGAATAAAGACTATGGAAAATTCTAGAATTTCATGTACCTATCAGCTACCTATCTATAATTTTGATAAGACAAAATAACTTTTGAAAAATAATGAGTTACAGTTAAAATAATCGCTTTGTATATAAATTTTACTTACAGAGACGATCAAGATCCCCGAAGGACGAAAATCCACGCAGTGAGAGACTTGGCAGTATGCCGGAGAATTTGTGACGGAAGTCACTTAGTTTTGCATATAAAAAACATAGCTAAATTGGATTGGTTTAAAATTAAATTCAATACAGAGAAACAACTAATCGCTTGGAAGAAACGTTTGCGACAAGTAAAAGAAGCTTGGAATGAAGAGACTTATTTTCAATACCTTAATCAAAAATCTCAGCTTAGATGTAAATTAACTATTTTAAATCTCAATTTAATAGTATGTTGATATTTCAATCTGAAATTTGTATTTTGTTTTCAGCTCCATATGAGCCATTGACTAGAATAAATCAACAGGTACTACAATCATTCTAAAATACATTATAAATTATAATATATACACAGATATTTATATTTTATATAATATGACAATATGATATTATACTCTAACATAGTATATAAAAATATATGTGGAAGATAGATATGAAGTATTTAAATGTATTTCAATGTAAAATTTAAAATCATCTAGATAAATCCTATAAAGTATATAATATATTAATTATATAGATAAAAATAAGAATATTTTATTTTTCACATTAAATACCTAATTGATTTACAAACCTTCAGGTGCCCAGCAATAAATTATCAAAGCCTCCACGCATGCCATTCTCTAGGAGCCGTTCATTACAAGAAATAATAAGTTGGGAAAAGTTACCCATGACACTTACTCAAGTAAATAAGGGTAAGCGAACCAAGTTAAATTATTAATTAACTTAATGCCAATTGATTAGTACTTAATTGCACACACAACTATTTACACTTATACATTTAATATTTATTATTATTACTTATCGGGAGTTACAATTTCTGAATATTTTTATTAGAAATGCTTTGTGGAATAAACGACATAGATGCAATTTTAGTCAGAGTTCGGTTATCAATCTTGGAAAACGAAATGGCTTACAACAGAGAAATGGACAAAATGTTAGTCGCTTTTAAAAAACGAGCGCTGTGGCCTGATTATTTTCTGATGGATGACAAATCGTTAATTGAACAAACGCTATCCAAATGTAAGAAAGAGTTTGTTTAATTACCTATCATTAATTTTGTAATTGGTATTTGGTATATTATAATGGAAAAGAGTATGGTTCATTTTTTTAGTGAAAGAGAGTTCAGACACTCTTTTGCACGATGTCGAAGACATGTGGCCAGACGCTCCTATGGTATTACAGAGTTTGGACGATCTAGCTGATTTATTAATTAAACACTTGAAATCAGTGGCGAGGACCCGAATGATTACCTACTGCCATCTTCTACGGGATTTTAGGCCTTTCTTGCGCAATAATTTGTAAGTATAGTATTTAGAACCAATGGTAATCAAATGTTAATCGTCTGCGACAAAAATATATACTATGTCAGCTTATAATGTATACGTTAATCACAAGACTAATAATATTATATCCTCTTCATCTAGGCATTTATTAAACTTTTTGATTAAAACACATAGTACGTTGGCAAATCATAAGTGTAACTATAATTTATTAATAATATAATGTGCTGCAATATTTTATTGCTTCAATAGGACTATATAAAATCGTATATCCGCTAATTTCCACACTTTCCATCTGTCAACATTGAACACCTACGTTTTATAATAACGTCCACATTTTTATATTATCATCGATAGAGAGAGCGTGGACGACATATACGCGGATGTGTACAGTGAACACTTCTATATGGAACGAGCGCTTCTGCCGATCTTCCGGGTGTACAAGCTAAAAGGCATATCCAAGAAGCTGGCGGTCATGCTAGCCACAGAGAAGGACGCCAACAGCGCACGTTGGAACAGGCTGTTCGACCTGTGTCAGGAGGTACGTGTGAAAATTCATCTAATCGTATTCGAAACGTAAATTGTCATAATAATATAATATAACACTATATTGTGTATAATATAGTATGTACTTGCACAAAGGTATCACTTGAAACGAAATCCGTAGGTATAATAGGTTGTTTATACGGTAAACTCGAGTACACTTAAATGCATTTTTTCTTCTATTCTCTTTTCCCGAACAAACACCCGATCGAGGCCAATATCGATTGTAAACATAATCCATAATATCTACTATCTTTGCATATTTATGATTTTTCCTAATATAGGCACCTACTATAAGTATAGGTATAACGTTATACACTTGAATACGGTGTGGTATTATGACAACTTATAGACGTAATTTAACGTGACGTATATTGGGTGTGACGTAATTTATTTTAGTTATTTTGATGTCTGCAGTAGGTATATTATATAATATGTGTATAATTTATGATTGAAAAATGTAATTGTATATTCAAAATGATTTAGATTTTAAGCACTGTTTTTGAATTGTATTTTGTACCGATTATATTACATAATATGCAGGCTGTAGTGTAAAAATAATAATTGATTTAAAAATCATGCATTTGATGGAATCATTTTTTTTTATTATTAACATTTTTACCAGTATACACTATACATACAGTAAGTTGAATTAAATTAAACCACATTATATATCTAAAACTTAATATATATATATCATTTAACTGTTGAGAACCAATCGTTAAGAATAAAATATTTGATGATTATGTGAATAAAAAATTCATTTGTATTTAAATCCATGAATCTTGCAGGAGACCAGTGTGAATGACATATATATAATGTAAACTTTTCTAACAAATTCTTTACAAGTCATAAAACAGAGAAATTGTTTTAGATTAAAATAATAATCGTACCTACAGTGCACCACCCACCTACTACTTTTTTTACACGCACGTTTGCAGACATGCAGTATACCTACCCATTATTAAACACTGCTTACATTATTTTTCTGTCCTAAAGGTTACATTGTAATTTACTAATACGTTATACGTATAATATATTATAATCGAACCTGACTATGAATTCGGCTGATGTTTATGACTCCTACATCGACAAACAAAAAAAAATGCATTTTAAATTCGTATTATACCTATACCTATTGGAAATGTATCATAAAATATAAAGTAACATATAAACTATGTAGGCACCTGATATATCGTTAAAGATCAAAATATTCAGAAAACAATTTCTATAATCGGCACAAAAATCATATAGAAATATATCGTAACATAATATGTAGGATTGATGACAATTATAAATTATAATGTTAGAAAAATGCTGAAATTAGATATAGCATCGTTCGCCACAGTTGGTTACACATAAAGAAAAAAACGATATTCAAAACGGTTAAGTACTCGTTCATATTTCTTTGTATCGAATCTACATAAAATAATATACAGGATGCTTCGCTTTGTTGTCCCTATCAATAAAATGTTTGCCAATTTTTTTGACAAGTATACATTTTTGATATGCATTAGGTACCTACTATTCTACTGTATTGTAGAGAACTACAATATTATTATTATAGTTGATAGTATTTTTTGATTACCTTCCTACTCAATTCAAAATGAAAAAAAATGGTGTGGGTATTTCTATAAAATCCGAAATAGTCAATTTATTGGAGTAGTAAGTTTAAAAATACAGTTTTTAAATTATTGAGCTTAGGCAAATATGGATGCGACCCGTAGAAGAGTATAATATGCTTTAGCTATACATATCGCACCTTTGTGATATCAGGTGCGCATATCGCATGTGTAAGTACAAGTGAAACACCCTGTATTCACCGTATTAATGCCATAACATACTAGAGTGGATTGGGTTGGGTTGTATTGGTGTTACGTATATAATATATGTAAGACAATATAAGCTTCCGTTATTATATTGCACTCAAAACGTTTATGCCAGTCACCGCTGCAGAAGTGCGTTGCGCCCGTGCATCCCGCTGCATTTGAACCGGAGAAGCGACTACGAGTCACGTAACATAATACCGTTTTTCGTTTGTAATTTCAGACGCTGACCGAGACGTACGGCGAGCTGTCCAGACTGTTCGGCGACTATTACGCGCTGAGCGTTACGCAGTTGTTCGCATTCAGCGACAAGCACGCGGCGTTCGAGCGCAACGGAAACATGAGCCTGTTTGAGAAGTTCGAACTGGCCAGGGAGGTGAGCGAGATATGCGACTCGGTGGTGCCACTCATCAAGGTCGTAATCGTGGAGGGCGGCAAGCGGGGCGACGGATCTGCCGCGGCCGTGTCGGACGACGTGGTGGCCGCTGTGGAGGCCGCGGCGGCCGGTCAACGGCGCAGATATGACGCTGACTGTTGGGACGATCGCGATCACAACAGGCGCCGGAAGCGGAGAGAGGAAATAACGTGCAAAAACCCGTTCGGCGCCATCATGGAATATGACGTGGACAGAAAGGCGTCATGCCGGAAGAACTACTGCGTCCGCGGCGGCAACAACAACGCCAAAAACAATCAGAGGAAGACCGCAGCAGCGGCGCCCGGAAAGTGCATCGAGCTAAAGGTGTACTCGCGTTCGGTTAATTATTTCCACGAACAGATCGACGAACAAGCGGTCGCCTGCAGCGGGTTTGTCGGGGCGCGCGTGTCGTCTTCCACCTCGCTGCCCTACTGATAGGTTCCATGATATATAATTATATGTATAATATTATGTATGACATGCGCGTGTGTTCTTAGAGACAGAGATTGCTTGCGAGTAGGAGGGATGGGGTCGTTCCCTCCCCTATCACACTTATTTGAATTATTCTATTACTGGGCGCGTCGAAGATTAAACGTTTTTTTAAACAAGCATTACGCCTACGCGATATCACACAAGACACAGTCATAGACCACACACGCACACGCCTGTACGCCTGAATAATACGGAATTATTGGCACAATATAGGTACACACCAGTGGTCTACACGCGGTTGGCGCGGCGCACGATATATTATGTATTCTGATATTATATGAACGACCGGTGCAATGTATACCTAACCCATAATCGGGAGATGGCCGATTCGCGACAATATAATAATTAGAGAGGAATGCCGAAGAAAGACCGGTGGTTTTTATTGATAGTTTAGTGTCGAACGTGGATAGAACAAGATTAGCACATTTTTGGACGAGTTTAGTGGTGACAGGTCGGTATAGAATTACCTACTTACCTAATAATTATTGGCGAGAGTGTATTTCAGTAATTTTTAGATAAGGCTTTCATAATAGCCGACGCACGCTGTCATATCATAAAATAGCAATAATTTTATCGTATTCATGTAATGAAATTCTATAAAGTTAATGAATATAGGCTCGATACTGCAACGCACACAATACTATTCGAATATAGAGAATATTATATTTTGTTACATTTATAGCTGTCATAGATTGTATAACCACGGTGTGTAACTGTGTAAGGATTACTCTTGTCGGTTATCTATACGGTATACCTACACCTATATTAAAGTTGTATCATTTTTATAAAAACACCCACGAATACGATAGCCAAAAACAGATTATTATTTATTTTAATAAGCCATGTACCAAAACTCGTATCTATAAAATATTATAGTTGTATAAGACCGCAATCGCACACATTTTGTAAACGCCATTATATTGTCAATAAATAAATAAATAAACGTTCACGTCATAGCTCAATATATAATTATTATACTAATTAGTATATTATATACATACAATATTAATCGTACATTTCGACATTCGTACCTATTATTAGTGCCACTATTATAGTGAAGAATATCAGTTCTCTTACAATGTAAAATAAAATTATTGAAATACCAATGTGAAATGTTCATTAAAATTATGCAAAAATTAGGAAAAAAGGACTTACTGCGGAAAAAATAAATATAGTGGAAAAAAGCAAAAAAAAAAATGTATAGTAAAATGTCTTCATTGCAATCAAAATGTTTCAAAAAGCATATTTATATTATACTAGAATTATCTTTCCATTAAACTCGTCGCTGAAAAAGCATATTCTACAGAATCTGGTGCTGCTCGGATGTACACTTATCAGCTATCGGATGTGGATCAATCTATTTTAGTAGGTTTGAAACATTTGTGATATCTCTAAGAACTATTACAGGTATCCATCAAATTTGCATCAACGTGGGCCGACTATGAAAATGTACTAATATTATGATAACCTATATTGTTTGTATGCTTTTTATAATAATAATATTTTTACATATTATTACGATTAAATTATGAAAATTATTAAGGATGATTGAATTAGTAGGTATATACCTTTTTTTGACTATAGGACGGAATTGGTATAAAAAAAGATTCTTAGGAAGGAACTCGGATGCAGCCAAAAATAATTTGGTAACTTTAATATTTTAAACTTTGGTGGTATATTTTGGATAGTATGAATCTGTATTAAATACTTTTGCAGTTATACAATAAGTAATTATCTTAATATTAACAATTATAATTCGTAATTAAACATCTTAATACGATTGTTTAATCGTAACTATGTACTGGTAACTAACAAACGGATGGACACAACGGGGATGTAAATTTGTTTAGAAACCTAATAATGAGAACTGACACAAAGAAAATAATATTTTCTAAAAATATTCATTCCAAAAAAATAATGCAAATTTTTAATCTTAGCACTGTCTATTGCCAATAAGTAATAACCCTCCTTACGAAAAGAAAAACGGAATTTTTTAATAAACGGTACTTTTTATTACGATTGTAGCCCGTCAGTTTTTATCAGTGATAAAAATTGTTTGTTGTTAAAATGTCGTGTATATTTTTATTACAATTTTCAAAAAGTTGAACATTTTATTATTTCTTATATTAATTTCTTATCAAATAAATCCCTAGATATTATATAGTTATAAATTTATAATATAATTAACCTACATAATTATATGTATTTAAAACTGTGTACTATTTTGTATTACCATTTACCCATTTTAATATTATTTTAATAGTAGGGATAGATAGTAGATACCTCTTATTGACCAGAATATAGGAAATCCAAAACACAAATAAATTTATCTCTGTAATATATTTGCATTTTAATCTACTGTTAAAAAATTTGTAATCTTACTTCAGTATAAATTATGAGTATAATATATAAACGTTTTCCTAAATTTATTGATTTTTTCTTTTTTTTTTTTTTATATTTTTCGATATATTTTATTGTTTGATTTATTTCCACAATTTTCCACAAACTTTTTTTATAAGTAGTTATTAGTTATTAAAAATTAAATTTTATCTATTTTCAACACAAGACCACAAGTCAGAACTATTTATAAAAGATAAATATGTTTTATTTTACACGTATATTGTAGGTAGGTACCTCTAAGTATATTTTAATTTGATTAAATATTCACAGTCATTTAATTCCTGATAAAATAGTTAAAATTTAATTAACATTATTAACTCACATACCAAACGTACAACATCAAAAATAATTATGTTAAAAAATACATAAAAAAAATGTCAAGCTTTCATCTCTAATTTTCATTATAAAATAATAAGTGGACCACTGTTTAAAAATGTCATCAACCTCTAGACTGAATAGTAAAAATAAAAAATATGTTTCATGTCCACTTATTAATTTGTTTCGTTAGTTAAATTTTGCATAAACTTTTTTAAATTTTGTTTTGATTGCACCATAAGTGTATGTTCCTTCATTTGTATTATTGTTACTAAACCAGTGATGAGTAATACTAGTATCTAAAAAACAAAAATGTATTATATTGTACTCAAATAAATTTAAAAATAATTACAAAATTACTAAAATGCATGCTTACTGATACAACAAGATTTAAATTTATATTGAATATTCCAAATGCTGCGAGTTCACTTGATTCAAAAACTGATATTTGATTCATAAAACATTTAACCTAATAACATAGAATATTATAATAACTTCAATGGTGCTATGTTGGTGTTAATGTGTTGGTTAATAAATAAATATATTATCGTCTCTATTAAAGCTTACACGGATTATTTATACAATATCATTTAAATTATATAATTACACTTTTTGTTTTATTTACTTGGAGTTTTAGGTTTGCCGATAAATTTGAAATCTTTATTAATCTTAAATATGATATCATCTTCTGTTTCTAAAAATATATGATTAACACAATTAAAATCTTATCAATTCGTATTCAATACGATAATCACGTAATAAAAAATATACTTTTTGGTAAATGTTGTGTGAAATATGTTGTATTTTTAGATATTTGGCGTAGTTTGATATAATAATTGCAATTCATTATTTTAAGGGTAATAACAACATTGTCAATTGTCTTTAATGAAAATGCAGACGAGACCAGTGGCGTGATTAGAAATTTGTCTTAGAGGGGGATTGACATATTTTACACACAAAATACTAAATAAATTAAATAAATATAAATGTATAATAAATACTACATTTTCAAGTACAGTGGTGAGTGGTAGCTAGGAATAGGTACTGTTTTATCAAAAATACAAACAATAATATATACACAAGATTATTAAATTTTGTTTTACAATTTTACACAATTTAGTAGGTAGTTATATTGAATATTATAATATATTTGGCATAAATTCACATATTTGTTTGAAATATAAGTAATTCAAGGTGTTAAACACGATGATGCCAAAAAAAAATATGCGGAAATCATCATTTTGGAAGTAATATACTTCCAAATGTTTCGAGTTTCGTTTACTGCACATATACAATACACATCATATACCTACATATACATATACATATCAATTAATAATAATCCAAAAAAAATTTCCATCAAAGTATCAATGAAATAAAATTGGTTGCATATAAATAATAATTCCATGACATCGTATTTATAAAGATGTAATCTGGACCAGATTATCTGGTTGTGAGTTACCAAAGTTAAATATAACTTCTCTGACGACTGTTTTAATAAACATTTTAGTGAATTCACTCTTTTTGTATATAGTAATAAAATAGGTATTTCCGAAATTGTCAACTGTGAACTAATGCATAAAAATTTCAAAAATGATTTGTGTTAATAAGGACTCACGAGTTGTCGTATACTGTATAGAGTCGAGAAAAATCGTAGAAATTTCTATAAAAATTGCAGTTTTAAATATTGTAAAATTTAAATATTATTAGATAATTATAATCAATTTAACACCTGTTTCAATATCGACCTTATGAAATAAAATAATAGAATATTTTTATTTTGTAAAAACGTTTAGGGAGAAAACATAAATTATATTCTTTATAATTGATTATTTTCCAAAAAACACTTCCATTAAATATCAACGAAATAAAACAGAGAGCATATTATAAAGAACAACATAGGTAGGTAAAAATAACTGTGTCATTGTTATGATGTAAAATGGTTGTGACTCATACCTTTATTAAATAAATGATATGTAAAAATATTAGGACATTTTGATAAAAATTAAAACTCATAAAATTTGTTTAATCCAGGGTTTTCAAACGGATTTGTTCATATCTCACGTAGCCCTTAAGTTGCTAAAAAAAAATCTACAACGCTCCTAAAAACCAAAATGTAAATTTTGAAATTAAAAATTACTATTTACTGAACTCGATTTAATTTAGAAGTGTCCACAGAAACCATAGATCACTCTCACGAAGTCCTAGGGCTCCACAGCCCACGGGGCATAGCACTATCTTAAAACATATTCCAAAAATTTAAATTTATTATATTTTAAAATAAAGAAAAGGGCCGTAAAAGATAATAAAATTACTACTGTATGACTGTAAACTGTATATCTATAATGAATTATGAAGATATACATTTTAATTTAATCAATTTACTTAAATATGGTTACATACCAATATAATATTCGTATTGATGTTACCTTTTTTTGTACACGTGATGCAGCAATGATAATGGATAGAATACATATGACATTTTGTAGGTTTAAGAAGTATGGTAAACATTTTAATATATAACTGTCAAAATTAAATTCTTTTAGCACATTATCAGTAGGTATAATAGAATAATAAAAAACGAGTATCATTTTAATAAAACTGAATACAAAGAATCCTAATAGCATTTTCCCGAGACCCACACTATATATATTCTTAATAAGTCCGATAGTTCAGCGTGTAACAATCGTATGTTATCCAGCGTCATTCTTGTTATAGAATGTGTAAATTCCCCGGGAACGGCTAGAAATCCGGGAAGAAAATATTCCCAGGAGTCATTCAATGTTTGGAATTTATACTTCAATTGTTGTAGGAAAAAATATGAGGAAAAAATGACTGTAACATCCATGATGAAATCTATTCGAATAAAGTACGAAGCGATAACAGTTATGTCCATGGTCTTCGGTGGCCATAAATACACCATCAGGAATGTAATTTCATTATGATAAATTAACGTGAAAATAAAGATTATGTTCCAATCGTTTTTCTTCGGCAAAAGCTGGTGAATCATCAAAAACCTTGGAAGTGATATTAGTTTTTGATCGTACTGGATTACACCATTCATCGAACTAGGCACAAAAAAGTAGTATGAAAAAACTGATGACTTATTTTGGTGTTCCTTGTGAAAAACCCAGATATATTCACTATGTTTTACTGAAATAACTTATGACCTCTATATATAAGAGAATAAGGTGCCTGACTGACTGATCTATCAACTCACAGCCCAAACCACTGGACGGATCTGGCTGAAATTTGGAATACAGATAGCTATTTTGACATAGTCATCCGCTAAGAAATAATTTTTGGAAATTTCACCCCTAAATAGTAAAATAATGGGTTGTAATAATACAACAATGGCGCTTTCTATCAAGCAAAATAAAATTTAAATAAACAAAATTGGTGAAAAAATACGATGCGAACTTGATAATTGGAATAGTGGTTCCCCTAATTTACTTATATATTTATTAAATACGGGACGGGCCCATAACAAGGATATACTCTATTAACATAAATAATAATAATAATAATGAACAATAACCCTACTGACCAGTGTGCGTAATAATAATAAAAAGAACAAAAAAGACAACAAAATAGTATATATAAGTAAGTAGTATGTAGTTTTTATACATATAAAAATGGTATACAGAGGGGGACTAATGTGCAAGATGTGACCTGAACCACCAATTGTATTGGAATCCATCGCTGGATTGGTTAAAGTTGGTGGTGAGCTAGTTTGACGGCTTGGACGGTAACACGAACCACAAAAGGACGGCGGTGCAAAATTGAGTCGAACCAAACGAGGCAGCGGTACACGTAAAACCGTTGGCACTTGGTGATTCGTACAACGGTCGTACATTAGGTTGCCTATATAGGCTTATATAAACATAAAAATAATACAAGAAGGCAGAGAAAAATGTCAGATGTGATTATTAATGAATAATACGATATTATCGTAAAAAGTAGGAATGAAAAAACTGCATATGGCCATATCCGAGATAATATACTCAATAGAAAATCATGAGAATATATATATATTCTATAAATATAATATAATATTATAATATATTATATACAATTAATGCGTTTTTGAGTCTTAAAACTTATACTTATATTATAGATATTTATAATACGCGCGGGTATTATCGTCAATTTAAAAAAATCTTGGTTTTCACCAAGAAAGTGTACATGCTGACCACAACTTGACAAGCGTTTTTGATTTATTTATATTAGTATGATTTTTCCAACTTGTAAAATTATAATGCATCACATTATCTATATTTGTGTTATTTGTGTTATTTATTTTTATGTTTACGAAAAAACTGTTTAGCTGCAGGTATGCCTATGTCTAAACTATTATAATATTTACCTTGATTGTATTTTGATAAATTTATATATTTATAATTTAAATAATACGATTGCGTACGTTTGTCCAGTTCGTCCACAAAGTTATATCAACGTTCGTTTTGCTAGCCCTCACCCATAATGTAAAAACAATAAATAAATTACGTCAATCATTAGCAAAAGATTAACACAACACACACACAACAATGTTTCACATATTGGATTTAAATATTTCAACAAACTACAAAATAAATTAAGTAAGTGTAAATATTTATAACTGTAATATTATTTAACTATTATTATAATGACAATCAATTTCTTTAGATAATCAAGATACAGTTTTGCTGGTAATATAGCTCTGTGGCCCTTTATTTACACACAAGAAAAACTATGAAATACGTTAAAAGAACCTACCGTTGTGCGGTAGGTCTGTCGCGAATCGTTTTTCGTCATTTTAAGAAAACGTTTTTTGCAATACCTATCTAATAAATGTTGAAAAAAAATATTTGATTATAATGAAAAAATACAAATATATATTTAAATTAAGTACTCCAAACAATTTAAATAATTGATAAAATAAATTAATTTAATGGGAAATTATTATACCTATATCTAGGTTATTATTGTCTGGGGAAGTACTGGCACCTTAGTTCCCCCTTCAGTTCTCGATACCACAATGAAAAAAAAAAAAAGGTTATTATTGTTAACAATTAATATAGGTACTATCCCAGTAAACAAAATTGCCAATAGGTGAGGTTTGATTATTATATTCGTATCACTTAATATAATATTATCTTATTTACTTAGTTATGAAATCGTTAAAACTAAGGTTAGGTAAGTCGTAAGTACCTATTCATATACGACATTTGAGTGCTTATTAATAATAACAAATAAATTAATGATGATTGGCGAGTATGAAAGGCACTTGCATTATATTATCTCGTGTTTTTTTAAAAAATTAATTAGCTTATTATTGGTTGTTTATATCGAGATGCCATATTGTTAATAGAAACTTTTTAGAACTCCAAAGGGACTAGAATTAAAGTCTTAAAGAAGGCACAGACACACTCCGGATCCTCACGAATCTATTAGCATAGGACGTAACGTTTATGTTAATTGGCCCCAAAGTTATTTGCATATAAAGTTCTAGGGTTCATAATGCATCTAGCCAAAGACGTCAAATTAGAAAAATCACTGTAATCTTTATATAGTGCTTTAGTTCGTCCTATTTTAGAATACGGATCTGTAATTTGGGATCCTTACACTGTTTATGACTTTGATCAACTTGAACGTGCCCAACAAAGATTTTTGAGATTTGCTTGTTTTGTGTTAGGAATTCCCAATGTATAGCTTGCAATTATACCAATATCACTAACGTATTTGCCCTGCATACTTTTGCTAAGCGAATAAGAATATTCTATTGACTATTGACTATAGCCTACCCGATAATAATACACTTCCCGCATATCATAAGATATAGTTTCACGGGCAACGTGTCATAACTGACTCACTGTTCGATCAATGTTGATAACTTGAGGCTTGCCATTTTCACGGTAACTTCTTACCACCATTTTGTAAGTGTGCATTAAGAAAGCATTTTCCAAAATTCGCATTTTAAAGTAGTGCACAAGTTTTTTGAGATTCAAGATGGCCGATGAACATTTTTAAGTTTTGAACCCCATTACCCCGAATAATTTAATAACGAGTTGAACAGAGTTTGAATCATATATGTAATTTTGTAACGAGCAACAAAGTGATCGGGATCAGTTGACAGCTAGTTATTAGTAATAAATATAATAATATAAAATATTAATTTATGTTTTTAAATGTTAGGTATATTAAAGTAATTAAACGTGATGAAACCTAATGGATAAGTTATAAAATAAACAACTAAATTTACCAAAGAAATGTATTTGTAAAAAAAAAATTGTATAATAAAATCATTAACCATAGCAACAGATAATTAGGTTAAAAATAGCTTAACAATATTTATATGAAACTAATTTTTTTTTTATCGAATTTATATGTATAGTTCTACGAAAGTAGCCTTGAATGCGTAATGAGTAGTTTTGAATATAATAAGCAGTGCCGCTTTAAAAGGTTTAACATTTTTAAGTTGTTAACAATACGACTATACATCTTCACCTATTTAATTTTTCCTTCGTTACATTTTGTAAGAAATCCTTAAAATGTTCTACTGATTGCTTTAAAAATGGATGTTCCTTCAATTGTATTATCGCTACTAATCCAGTAATAAGTAGTATTATTATCTGCAAAAATTAAAACAAAAATCGTATATTTTATTGTATCATTATAAATTTGAATTTAAAAAAAAACATTACTATTAGAGGAATCTAATAATTGAATTGCGTATACTTACTGTTACAACAAGGTTTAAATTTATATTGAAAATTCCAAAAGCTGTGATTTCATTAGGTTCAAAAACTGATATTTGGTTCATAAACAATTTAACCTAATATATAAATATAGAACTATAATATTATAATAACAGTTTAACATCAATTGTATTGTGACTTATGTGTTAATTGTTAATATATTACAATCATACCGTCTTTAGTGAAATTTATACTTATACCTACCATCGATTATAAAATATAAAATATACTAGTATTTATAATCAATGCTTACACTAAGGAATAATTATAATATTTTATTAATAACATAATTGGAGAATCGGACATTTCGGCACGGCTATTTCGGCACGAAGACAAATCAGCATGAGCATTTTGGCGCGGCTAACCTAACTACCTAGCATTAAACGTTTTCGTAATATTTTTTTTTTAAAATAAAATTATGAAAAATAACCGTAATCGTCAATAGTACAATCCAGTCAAATATAGCTGTTATCGTGTAACGTAAAAACCGATTAAATAGGTAAGATAAAGGTAGGTACCTACCAGCAGTTAAGATAAAGCGACGAATCGACACTCGACAGTCTGACAGTAGACGTGTAGAGTATTAACTGTAGTTTGTAAGACAGTCATAGTGGAATAGTCGATCAGTAATATTCAGTTGTAAAAATTTCTAATTAAGATGTCTAATAATTTACTATCAAATCGCGGACGTGAAATTTTACCGAAAGTCGTTTTCATGTATGTCTTCGATAAATTTAATTTTAATAATACAAAGCGATTTTGGAGGTGTCGCAATAAAGATTCTTATAATATTGCCGAATTCATACCGGAATCAATGATTTTACTATTAAAAAAAAAATTAATGACCATACGCATGATTCTAAGGCAGCTAAAATTAGTAGAGGCTGCAATTACAAAAATTAAGACAAGTGCACTTCAAACAATGGAGCCTGCATCAGTTGTAATAAACGAATGTGTTGGACCTTTATCCAAAGCAGCTAAAGTAAGTACAAATTTCAGACAATATTTTTATTTTTTCTAGGCCCGATAATTTAAGTTTAAGAACAATAATGTAGTTTAGCGATGTTTTTCAAAAATTAATGAATTTTGAATAATGAATAATCCGACACACGCATCACAATTATTTAAAAAAATTTTTGTTATTTGTTTTCAGGCCACTTTGCCAAATAATTCATCATTGAAAAAAACGGTTCGCCGAAAACGTCAGGAAATCCAAATGGCACCAAATAATCCAGCTGACCTAACTACACTTAACACCCCACCCACCTATACTATGTATTCTCCATCAAACGGTAATGATGAAATATTTTTACAAAGTGATAGTGGTCCGGGACCTAATAGAATATTAATTTTTGCTCGATCTAAGAGCCTAGATATTTTGGATAATTCAAAAATTTGGTACATGATGGATGGGACATTTAAAGTTGCACCTACATTATTCAGTCAAGTTTATGTAATATTAGCTGAATATTTACACGGTATCGTGCCTATAGCTTACATTTTACTCCCTGATAAACAATCAGTGACATATGATCATATGTTTATTTAATGTTAAAAAATTTAAGACCTAATTTAAAACCTAAATCAATTTCATGCGATTTCGAACAAGCGGCCATTAAATCAATAAAAAAAGCATTTTCTGCATGTTAAAATATATGGGTGTTTATTTAATTTGTCGAAAAATTTTAAAAAACAAGTTGGTGTATTAAATCTCACAACTCGATACAATAATGACGCTGATTTTTCTATATCAGCTAAAATGATAATTTCATTAGATTTTGTAAGATTAGAAGACCTTGATTTTGCAGTTGATTTACTGGCTCAACATCTTGATGAAGAATTAATAATGACTTATTAGAATGGTTCGAAGATAATTATATAGGTCGAACTAACCGTAATGGTCGGGGAAGAAGAAATGCGCGTTTCCCTCCAGAAATTTGGAATCTATATGATAGACTCTTAAATTCTGAAAATAGGACAAATAATCATGCTGAGGCAGCAAATAGGAGATTAAATATTGAAATGGGAATGTGTGGCCCAACAATTTGGACATTTATAAATTGCTTGAGAAGAGTTCAAACAGGCCACGATGTTTTTATAGGGCAACTAACTGCTGGAGGGAGTCCCTATAAAAAATTTAAAAAATACACTGACCTAAATCACCGATTATTTAAAATAGTAAGCGAATATAATATAAGAAATTGCATTGAGTATTTAAAGGGAATCGCACATAATATTTCTTTAAAATAAATTTAAATTGTATATTATTAACATTTTATTATTATTAATATTAATTCATTTTTTTTTAAAATTAATTTTGATATAATATTATTTATTTTGTATTTTAGATTCTGAGTGGACCGATGAATGTATTGGTTTTACAATGAGGTGTGTTTTTTTTTTTATTTTTTTTTTTTATTTTTATTTTTTTATTTTTTTTTGTGTCTGTCATCACGTTTTGGGACAGTAAAAGTGCTTAGATTTTCTTCAATAGTACCTTTTCTGATAGGAAAGTGAATCTAGTTGGTACTTTGGGGGGTCAAAAGTAAACATTTTCCAGTAGTTTTCAAAAGTACCGTGAAAAACAAATGGAAAATTAAGGAAAAAACGGGAATTTTTATGCAACATTGGTTTTCGATAAAATCGATTTTGGTTTTTGGTGTAAGTCTAAAAAAAATGACGGTAAATACATGAAATTTTTACTGAATGTTTATATAAGCAGTTTCTATATATCATACCGTTTTCAAAATATTTTGACTTATTTTGAGCTGTTTACAGACATTTTAAATTTCCAATCTTTTTGGTTTTTTTTTTTTTTAAAATCAATAACATTTTATTTATTCGTTAAAAATTCTTGAAAATTTAATAGAATGCTCCTAATATATTGTTTCAAAGGCACATGAAAAATATTAAAAATCTGTAGTCACAATTTTTTTTTCTAAGCATTCAAAGTTGAAATTTTGACAAAATACGTAAAAATGACGAAAATTTGCAAATTATTTAGAGTTAGAAATTCATAAAAATTTTTCTTTTTAAATCTAAGATTTTAAATTTTAACACAAGATTTAACGTAAGTTATTCTACTTTTATCAAAAATAAAATATCTAAAAGCAATTAAAAATAAATTTTTATGAGTGTTTTAAGTTCATAATTTTACAACATAGGATATTCACTCGATTTCTCATGTAGCGTTTTTCTTATTTGGTTGTAATTCAAAAACGAATAATTGTAGATGCATGAAAATTTCACTAAATGTTTATATTCTCATTTTCTATACACCATTCAATTTTGAAAATATTTTGATTTGTTTTGAGCTGTTTACAGACATTTTTAGTTTTCAATTTTTTTAGTTTTTTTTTTTATAATTGTCAATAAAATTTTATTTGGTGGGCCAAAAGTCTGAAAATTTAATACAAGCTTTCTTATATATTGTTACAACATCAGTTGAAAAATTTTAAAAATACATAGGCACGATTTTTTATAAGCATTTAAAGTTCGAATTTTGACAAAATTTGTCAAAATCTCGAAAATTATAAATCATTGTAATTAAAAAATTATAAAATGTTCAGTTTTTATAACTAAGTGTTGAAAATTTAAAACAAAAATTCTCATAAATAAATCATACTGTAACCAAAAAATCTAAAAAATATATCAACACATTTATTTTTTACAGACATTTTAATTTCAAATTTAGACAAAATTTCATATTTAAACCAAGAATAATGATTTTAGTTATTTTGATATAATTTAAAAATATTATTTGTTGGTATATGAAACTTTTAGAATATATTGTTATATTTTATATACACGCAATGGCATTTTAAAATATAATTTTTTTGAGAAAAATGATAAATACTAATGCCTATAATACTAAAATTAATTACTTTATTCACAATAATATCATCAAATACATTTAGACTTAGTAAGATATTATAGACTGACTGACCGTCTTCGCTCAGAATCGTTTTTCTTATTCAATGATATTATATCATTGGATAAAATCTAACACAATCCATTACAGTGACTCACTTGTAACCTACTGTACAGCAGAGCGACATACACTTACCCGCCCTTTTTGAAATTGTATATTAATACCTGCGGCGCCGAAAGCCCAGCGCCGATTTGTCTTCGCGCCGAAATAGCCGTGCCGAAATGTCCTAGATCCACATAATTGTGTTTATTATTTTACTAATTTATTTACTTGGATTTTTAGGTTTGCCGGTAAATTTGATATCCTTATTAACCGTAAATGTGATATCATCTTTCGTTTCTGTAAGATAAATATAATTCTTAAAATTAAAATTTTATAAATTTGTTTTGAATTCATGCATTTTTTGAGAAACTTTATGTATTTTTGGATACTTAAAATAATTTGATAAAAATACAAATACAATTTTTCTTCGAGAACATTTGAAATTAGCGCCAATATAATATTTTAATAATTAAAAATACAATATAATTTAAGACTTAAGTTAAGACTTAAAATTTTAAAACGTGTATAATATTGTTTCCATAAAAACAAGGAAAACAATAAATTATTACTGTAAATAAAAAGTATTTTTTTCCTATAAAAAAATACTTTTAAGAAATTTTCTAAATAGTTATTCAGAATACTTTTGGGAAAAGTACTATAAAGTATTCGAATACCGTATTTGAAATACTACTCAAGACATATGACTAAAATCGATGTTATTTATTCAAATATCTAATTTTGTCAAATTCTGAGAGTAGAAGAACAACTTACAAGGTACTCGTATTGGCTGTATTAAATTATCAAGTCTAGCTTAATAATATAATACTGTACAATCACTATAATGAGTAGTGGTATCAATACGAAGTTTAAATATTAGAACATAAAAATGTAATGATTTAAATAAAGTGAATTTTTATTGTAATAGTACCGAAAATATTAATAAATATTAATTTTAAATTTAGAAATGTTCTAAAGAAGAAATGAAAATTACAACGGTATAATATTTATTCTTATTGGCACTATATGGGACCAACTGGGAATGCTTTCATGTTAACGAATAAGCAACTCTCGACGAAAACTTAATAAAAACATGTAAAATACCGTTAGATACACACTAAATACTATAACCTAACCTAGCATAATATACTATATTATAATAGTTTATTTTACAATTCTAGATGTGATAAAACATTAAAACAAATGGTGGACAACTGCACTTGTTCTTCCCAGATCACAAAACGACAAAACATACATACATCCAAGCTCGAATTAAGATTTCTAGGGGCTTAAGAGGACGCCGCACCCGCATGTGTTGTCTCCATCTTACGCACGTATGATATACCAAATTTCCGTTCGCTAGTTTCAATAAGGTGCTGTCAGTTTTTATATTAGAGTGAATTGATCTATTATCAAACTTTTAGGTAACAGCATTTTATGTGTTCTCTCGTTGGTTTTTTATGATATTTTAATTTTTACGTGAATTATGAGCATTTTAAAATTATAATACTTTCCATACCCATATCTCAGTTAAAAATTGAAATATCGTAAAAGACCAACGAGAAAACACAGATAATGTTAATACTTCAAAGTTTGATAATAGGTCAATTCACTCTAATATAAAAACTGACAGCACCTTATTGAAACTAGCGAACGGAAATTTGGTATGTCATACGTGTGTAAGACGGAGACAACACATGCGGGCGCGGCGTCCTCTTAAAAGATTATACTTAGAACTTAGTTGTGTCAATGCAAAAAGTACTTATATTTCTGTACTTTTCCCTATATTTCATATTTGAAAATTATAATATTGGCTGCATTTGCAAAAACGTGGTTTAATAATTCCCAGTGAGGGCTGTGGGTCGAGTCATTTGTAAGGAAAACATTTAGTTAAAGCATTATACAACAAGAAAAGGCTCCAATATCAGGACATTTTTCAATGCTTTTCTCAGCAATTATTTTCCATTTTTGGCACCAGATTTCTAACGATAGAGAAACGTAATTACTTATGTGATATTAATAGACTGGCGGGACTCTTCTGAATTGTAACTTTACAATGTTTACAATAAACGTGAGTATAGAATTCTGTAACTCTGGAAATATGAATATCTACAAAATCCACTACTGCATTACAGTGAAAAAAACATAGGGAAATTATGTTGATTGGGGGAGGGGTGATCCACCTCTGATACCACACGACTATACCGTATTCTAAGATAGAGAGGATTAAACGATCAAAGAAAAGTAAAGAACTGACGGAACGAAAACAATGGACGTAAAATATAGTAATCTGCTTTATAAAGCCCAGTACTTTTAAGTTATAAAGCTCTACCATCTGTTGTATTAATATGGTGATCAAAATAAAGAGTGTAGGAGTGAGGGAGTGGGGAAGAACCTTTTTGGTCTTAATCTGACAATCTATATTGACATACAAAACCGTTAATAATCAATAACTGGAGTTTTAGCCATATATGAATGAAAATTATTATGTTGATATTAAAAATAAAATCCAAGTGGAGGGGTTGGACCACAAAATATGTTTCTAATAAAATATTTTCCATGAAAAAAAATTCCGACGAATTATTTTTCTAATAAAAGACGGTTCCGACAAAATATGATTTCGAGGAAAAAATTTCCGGCAAAATACGATTCCGATAAAATACGATTCCAATAAAATACGATTCCGATAAATAAAATTCTGAGACAATACTGATCCAATGAAATATTAATCCGAAAAAAAAATTTCAGATTAAATATTTTTCCGACAAAATACTGTTCCAACAAAATACAATTCTGACAAAATAGGGTTCCAATGAAATATTTTTCTGACAAAATACAATTCCTAGGAAATATTTTCCAATATTTTAAGCGCTCCCTTATGGGGTTGTAAATTATAATATAATCATAGACTTATAGAAATAGATGGAACATTATGTATGAATGTATGATATAACGCGTGAGAGTGGGTGGGAGCTTGTTACAAGGATCGGGCGCTGTAAAGCTATGTATTGGCTGTCCTCAAACTGTGCATTCGTCTCACTTTTGTGATAACACTCATGCTATCTCTCTTAATCCGTTCGGCAAGACCACGCCTAAAGAAAGATATATTTAGTATATCTTAAATCGTTTTTATAATATTTGTACACTGACCACGAATCACGGACTCGTGGCACGGGCTAAGATAGAGAGGACTGGAAACGAGCAAGATTTTAATGGGCCCGAAGTGCCTCTGCTGATTAGTACATAGGTGGTTTTAACGCTACCTAGTGACAATTGAATGATGATAAGACCAATATAAATATAAATTAGAATATTATTTAGATACTAATGAATCAGAATACAAAAAAATACATGTGTCATACATAGATATTATAAGAAATATTATTAATTCTTATAATATCTATGGTATCATAGTCCATAGTAATTAGTTTTTATTAAGAACCTACTACTTTTAGGCTATATTTATATTTATATATTTTGAAAAATTAAAATCAAAATAGTTGATATTTTACCAAGCGAGCATGCATGTTAGCTACAGCTGTGTACCAATGTTTGCAGTGAAGAGTAGAGGGACCGAGGCAATTACGGGCCGGCGCCTCGTCACCCGCTCACCATATCGTTTCCAGTCTTCTTTATCTTAGTCCGTGCCATGAATTAAGATATACAGGCTACGAAACGAACTTGTGGTAAATGAAACTTGCACCTTCTCACGTTGTGGCTAGAAGCAAGCGGACTCAGGGCCCGTATTAAAATGGTTAAATCTAAGGTTGAACCATGGAATTCAGTGGGTTAAGCGTAACCGAGGTGTAAACCTCTTAAGTACTAGTTTAAACTATGATTGTAAAACGGTCCCTCAATAAAACATTGATAAGACCCTTCGGTTCCGTATCCTGTTTATTTTAATTCGGGATACGGACTAAGAATTCGGATATGCCTTAAGTATATCTTAATCCGTATATTTGTATACATGTTACCATTGATTATATACCTAATTAATAATGCTAGTATTTATGATAAATGATGTTATCTACCTTTTCATGTACATGTGTTGCAACAATGATAATAAATAAGATAAATATGACATTCTGTAGGCCTGATGTGTATGGTATCACTCTTTTTAGAAAACTACTATAAGTGAATTCTTCTATTTTCTTACTATTATCATGAATAATATAATAAAAACTGAGTAACATATTAATATAACTGAATATGAAGAATCCTAAAAGCATTTGTCCGTAACCCATACTGAATATTCTTAATAGGTCCGATAGCTCAGCGTGTAACAACCGTATTTTATCCAACGTCATTCCTGTGATGGAATGGGTCAATCCGCCAGCAGGAACTGATAGAAATCCGGGTTGAAGATATTTCCAGGAATTATTCAACGTATTGAATCTACACTCCAATTGTTGTAAGAAAAAATATGTGGAAAAAATTACTGCAGCGTTCACGATGAAGTCTAATCGAATAAAACACACTGCAATAGTAGTAATGTCCAAGAAAGTTGGTTGCCATAAGTACAAAAAAAATAATGTCCTCGCAATATAATAAATGAACGTGATGATGAATATTATATTCCAATAATTTGTCTTCTGTGAATGCTGGTGAATGCATACAAATCTTGGAAGTGATGTTAGTTTTTGGTCGTACTCTATAATGCCATTCATTAATCTACAAAAACAAAATGAGAATTAAAACCTATTATTACATATTTTGTTCTGTCGTAGTATTAAGTAGGTACATCTATTATGACTATTGTCTGATGAATGGCATATTCAGCAATCTACAAAACCAAGTAAGAAAAACAAATTACTTATTTTATTTTTTTGTTGTGTTGGGTATAGATACACCAAGTATTACTATTATCACAAACTAAAATTAAAATGTATCAAATAAAATTTGACATCCCCGCCCCAATTAAAATAAATATCAAGAATATTATATTTTTATGTTCCGTACATTTTCTTATTTTATTGTAATTCAAAAACGAATAACTGTAGATACTTGAAATTTATATTTATATCATATGTTTAATTAACATTAAAAAGTTCATTTAAAATTAATAATAGGCTCCTGATATATTGTTACAATAGTAGTTCAAAAATATTAAAAATACAGTCACAATTTTTTTTTCAAGCATTTAAAGTTCGTTTTACAACATTTTTCAAATTTAAAATTTAAAAATGATTTTGTAGTTAAAAATTTGTAAAATGTTAAACTTTTATAGCTAAGGATTGAAAATATAAAACAAAGTACCAAGGAAATCACAGTTTTCTTTATAGTTATATTATTATGTTCAAATTTGGACGAAATTACATATTAAATAACCAGAAATAACGATTTTAGTTATTTTATTGTAGTTCTATAACATTAATTCAAATTTCCGGCTACTGTATTAATAATAGGTAATGACAATATAAATTTAATATAAAATATCCACACTGACAAACCGTCTCTGCTCAGAATTATTTTTCGTTGAAAAGATATTAAATCATTGAATTTAATACCATCCATTGTACAGTGACCCACTTGTTACTTACTGTACAGCAGAGCGACTTCCACGTACTCGTTTTTTAAATTATTAAAGGTTAATAATAATTAATAGTAGTATTTAAAAGGACGAGATACCCGTATGCGTTGTCTCTGTCTTACAAATGTACAACATAACAAAAAACTGTTTTGCGCGGAATAGAATCACATAGAGAACAACTCTATCTGTGTCGTAGCGTTTTTATATTTTTTAAAGCATTTACCAATAATCTTTAATAACTAAATGAAAAAAAACAAAAAAATTCTAATGTTCTCAAACTAATAACTTTAATTTTATTCATGTTATCCAAATAATAAAAACGTTACGACGGTTTTAGAATTTTGGTAATACTACTATAAATACCGAGGGAGTGATTCTATCCCGCGCGAAACTGTCTTTTGTTATGTTGTACAATTGTAAAACGGAGACAACGCATGCGGGTATCACGTCCTCTTAATAATATTATTTATCTTACTGTATCAATCGTGTTTCTGATATTCTTGATGCAATTATGACGGACCATAAGTTGAATAAATATATCATGTAATGAAAAGTAGCATTTTTGTGAATATAGAATGTGAATAATATTAACATAATCATTCGTGTGAATTCAAGCCACTTATAGAATGTGTCTCTACTTTGTATTAATGATCCATCAGATTCTAATATGTAAGACATGTTAATGATGCCAATAAATTTGCACAAGTATAAAATATTCCTTAAAGTTATTTTATAAACATTAGTCATTTTGAGAAAGCGTTTTTTTAAATACTAAATATTAAAACGAAATATTTGGTTTTTATAAACAGTATTTGTTATATTAATGCAAAAATAAAATCAATTACTCCAAAATAGGTATTACTGAATAATTGAAAAATTAATGAATACAAACATTTGACGAGAAATTATTATTTATTTTGTTGGATCAATAATAGTTTATTATACTGTGACAGCCGACGAAATCATCAAAATGTTTTAATAACTAAGGGTTCCAAATGAATTGCTTAATTTTAAAATATTATCAACTAACAATAAAATAAAACCGTTGCGATTTTTTCTTTTTTAGTTGTTTGAATGCCCACCGAAGAAATATTTCAAAAATTTCAAAAAGTCTGTCATAAACTTTATTGGTTTTCGCCATTTGATGTTGTCATTATTTATATTAAAATATTCAAGATCAACTAAACAATGTTGAAAGCTTTTTAAGCTTGTGAAAAGTGACATAATATTTGTACCTATTCTAAGTGGCTATAATTATTTATTATCATTATTAAATATTAGCCAATGATAAATTATCGGCTCTATCAAGGTTATGTATATAGGATGAAGTTGTCACGTGTCAGGAATATATCAGAAATACATTTTATAATAATTAAAAGACAGAAAACCAAAACAAACTATTGCCAAAATATTGATTTTCCAGGTGAAGAGATTAGCAAAGTATATCTCTTCTATTTATTTTTAGATTCTGAGCGGAGCGATGAATGTATTGGTTTTACAATGATGTGTGTTTTTTTTTTTATTTTTTTTTTTTATTTTTTGTGTCTGTCATCACGTTTTGGGACAGTAAAAATGCTTCGATTTTCTTCAATAGTACCTTTTCTGATAGGAAAGTGAATCTAGTTGGTACTTTGGGGGGTCAAAAGTCAAAATTTCCCAGTAGTTTTCAAGAGCGCCTGGAAAAACAAATGAAAAATTATGGGAAAAACGGGAATTTTTACGGAAAACCAATTTTCGACAAAATCGATTTTGGTTTTTGGTATAACTTTAACTATTATAAAAATATTATAATATATACTTGTACTCGTTAAAATTGATTTTAATATATAATTCCGTCCAAATTTGAACTTAAAATGTCTATAAAAAATAACTGTGTTTAAATATTTTTTAGATTTTTTGAATACATTATGTACTATTTATTAGAATCTTTATTTTAAATTTTCAATCCTTAGTTAAGAAAACTGAACATTTTATAATTGTTTAATTACAATGATTGATAATTTTCGAGATTTTGATAAATTTTGTCAAAATTCGAACTTTAAATGATTATAAAAAAAATGTGTGCCTATGTATTTTTAATATTTTTCAATTGCTATTGTAATAATATATCAGGAGCCTTGTATTAAATTTTTATTATTTTTGGCCCAACAGATAAAACTTTATTGATATTTATTGAAAAAAAAACTAAAAAAATTGAAAACTGAAAATGTCCGTAAACAGCTCAAAAAGATTCAAAATATATTCAAAATTAGATGGTGTATAGAAAATGCTTATATAAACATTCAGTGAAATTTTCATGCATCTACAGTTATTTGTTTTTGAATTGCAACAAAATAAGAAAATCGCTACATGAGAAATCGAGTGAATATCGAATCTTGTACAAATTTGAACTTAAAATGCTCATAAAAATTTATTATGACTTGCTTATAAACTTTTTTTTATTGATAAAATTAGGCAAACTTATGAGGAATCTTGTATTACATTTTCAAATCTTAGATTTAAAAAGAAAAATTTTTATGAATTTCTAACTCAAAATAAATTGCAAATTTTCGTTATTTTTACGTATTTTGTCAATATTTGAACTTTAAATGCTTATAAAAAAGATTTGTGACTACGTATTTTTAATAATTTTCATATATTATTGTAACAATATATTAGAAGCCTATTATTAAATTTTCAATATTTTTCACCCAACAAATAAAATTTTATTGACATTTATAGAAAAAAAAACTAAAAAATTGGAAACTGAAAATGTCCGTTAACAGCTCAAAATAAGTCAGAATATTTTGAAAATGCTATGGTGTGCAGAAAATGCATATATAAACATTCGGTCAAAATTTCATGTCTCTACGGTCATTTCTTTTAGAGTTATACCAAAAACCAAAATCGATTTTGTCGAAAATTGGTTTTCCGTAAAAATTCCCGTTTTTCCTTAATTTTTCATTTGTTTTTCCAGGCGCTCATGAAAACTACTGGGAAATTTTAACTTTTGACCCCCCAAAGTACCAACTAGATTCACTTTCCTATCAGAAAGGTACTATTGAAGAAAATCGAAGCATTTTTACTGTCCTAAAACGTGATGACAGACACAAAAAAATAAAAAAATAAAAAAAAAATAAAAAAAAAAAAATAAAAAAAAAAACACACATCATTGTAAAACCAATACATTCATCGCTCCGCTCAGAATCTAAAAAAGTGCTAAAACAAAGTTCGTAACAGAGGGTCTCAACGCTGTTAGTGTTCTATAAAATCCCAACCATGGACTCAATTAGTATATTTTTCGTCAATATCCGGAACTCAATTACAATATAATTGTTTTCCTGTTCATATATTGGGACTCTATTAGTATACAGCGACTTGGAATACATTTCACAATTCCAGTTACTGATTTTTCAAAACCTTAAGCTAGAAAAATCTTTGTGTACCTGTATAAGTGTTTTTATCGGATAAATCATGTACCTAGGTTAGGTACAACCTAACCTACCTATCTTGTTTTATATTTTAATTAGAGTTAAATCGATATTATCAATCGTATTATACCTAACCTATAGTATAACGGATGCACATTAGACTAATCAGATTTTAAAATGCGTCCATACCTATATGTATCAAACTACCAAATTAACTTAATATAATATACATTTTTCATTTGCATATAAATGTAATAATTGAGAATATAAAGGTGTTTAAATAATTTATTATAAATAATTAATTGCACGAACAAAAAAATGTTGGTATCAGATTAATTTTAAATAATAGGTATTAATAGTTTTTTTTTTTTTTATTGAACTTTAGCCCGTTAACTATGGCCATTAGCTGATTGTAGGGAGGGTAGGTACAGTTGGATTCAAACACATGTGTATGTGTGGCAAGGATGGGTCACTAAAAACTCGTGTATTCACTATTCACCCATCCAGGAACCAGTGACACCGGCTGGTGCTTGCATACAGAACACTTTCGTGACTGTATGCAACCACCGTACGTCACCGAGCCACATATTAATAGCTTATAGATAGGTAAAAGGTAATATTATACAATTATGACATGAATAATATATAGGGGGTTTGTATTATTACTATTGAATTATAATCAATAATATTACCGACATTATATAGAATTATTTGTGAGCGCAGTGTGCAGTTTTGATGAAGGTTTGCATGTTTAATGTAGGTACATAAAATCATATAACATGTGTGCATAAATAATAATAATATACCTAGATAAATAGGTATGTAAAGATAATAAATTTTTATTTAGATCAAGATCAATAAAATAGTTTAGTTGAAATTTATTTAGATGAGTTGAAACATATTAGTACCTATATTACCTTTGTATAGGTACATTGGCATGTTGTATAGGTAGTATTGATCTAGAAAGGTCTCAACACTGGCAGGAAGTTCAAAAAATTTCTTTTTTTATTATTAAATGTTTAACCACCCACCTATTTAAAGTTTTTAGAAACATAGAGCTATGATTTACATAATATTATAATCCATTTTTACTGAAGAAATCGTACTGCACAAGTATATTTCAGCTGCACGTGTGATCGATACAATACCATTGTCACTTGTAAACTTTGTCAATTAATTTCAATGTGTCACGCACTAACGCGGTTGTTAGAACATCATATTGCAGTGATATACAGCTGTTAAGAAGGTCAGACTAACTATTGGCTCGCTACTCGGTTAGTTTTTGTTAAACGTTCGTACCGCATGTGACCATTAGCAAATGACGCGTAAGTAAATTTATTTTTACTACCCATAATTCTATTAATTTGATAAATTGTACACATAAAGCGTTAACTTAATGTCAGCTATACATGTAATTTATTTATTTGTAAATCGTGGAAAAAATGTGTTTGGAAAATTAACTTCTTTACTTTCTATTTTACTATTCAAAATGTATTTTACTTAGAAAACAAAATATATCATATATAAATATAAAAACAAATATAAGGTCGCCAGTTATATGTTTTGAAATTTTCATTAACAATTTGTAAACCTGCATTTAATAAATTTCAAAAATATTTTACATGAGAATATACCCACACAATTTTTTTTTATTTTCAATAATATTGAGCCAAGCAAGAAACCATACATTTTGAGTTCAATGTCATATTAATAAAATCGCTAGTGGCAGTCAAGTAGGTACAGTATTATAAATTAGTCTTATTTAAAGCCAATTTATTAAATACAACAATCATAAAAGACCTGACATAGTATCATCTTATATATTTTACACTGCAATTAACCAAGAATTTTAACGATTTTCATAAAAAATTTGTTAGTAATATATATTATACATATAGGTATAAATAATTTAAGTTTTAAAATGTTATCGGTACAATATTTTCTTATCATAAATAACTTATGATAAAAAACTATTTTGGAAAATGTTTTTTGAGATACGTAAATAGATAGGTGATTTCAGAATGGACGATCGACTATCCGGCACCGACCATAGCTGGTTCAAGTATTTTCCAAAAGCAATAAAAGCTGTGTTGACGTGTCAGAGTCAGTAAGTCATCAACCATTTTAAGTTTTTTTTTTTTATGAGAATTAAATGCATATATACCTATATATGCCGCAGTATATATTAAGTTGAATTTACATAAAATTATGAAGTCATAAAACAACATTTTTGAAATTATTTTATAGTTAAAAATGCATAAAACTTTTGATGTATTTTGGTAAAAATTTAATACAAGTTTCCTAAAAATGTTATCTTATAGAAATCTACAAATATTAAAATTGTGTATTCATAATTTTTTCATACACATTTGAAATTCAAAATTTGACAGAACTAAATATTTAAACGAAAAATAAAATTGTTTCATTTACAGTTTTAGTTTTTTTGCTGTACCTACCTACTTACTTAATTTGAGAATTATTATCTGTAACGATTTTAAACTTATTTCTATTACGTATATTATAATTTATAATTTTCTATATAGATTATGAAATGCTAAAAATAATATTGAAACTAATTTCAATTTATTTATACCACAAACCTACATATATAGGTACACCGTTCTACTGGACGTCGATATATTGATGAATAAGTTATAATATACCTAACCATTATATATTCCAAATTATATCATAGTATTTTAATCATTATTTAGTTTGTAGTATATATATCTATCTACCACTTACTTGATATTTTTGCCAATTCTTAGTTCAACCTAACGTATTACCATATATACATACCTTCCATTCACCTACGTATTGTTATTTCTTATATTCTGTCGTATTACCATTGACTTTTTTAGGTATATTAAAGTAGATATTTTAGTTTATGCTTACTGAGCTTCTATTGTATGACATATGCCAAGCATCCATTAATACAATAGTGACATTTTGAATTATAAATTCTGAATTTAAGTTACAAATTAGACTAAGTAGATATTTTTATTTCGTGGTGCTGGTCTGGCCAGCTGTGAAAATATCACTATCTATAGATGACTTTGAATCTAAAAATTATTTATTCCTTAAACAGTACTATTATAAACATAATTTAATTGATAATATAGGAATATTATGAAGACAGCTCAAGATATTGCATATGTAATTTGTTACTTTAAACCTGACATCACATCATACCAGAAAATGCTGGTATTATGTTGGGTGAAGACCAGGAATTTCTATGAAACCGCATCGATGATTTCAATTTTGTTATGGCTGTTAAAATACAGTTGGTGGTTGGCGAGATTCGCAATAGAAAAATGTAATATTGCATTAAAAACGATCGATCAAAAACCGAATTGGATTGAATCAGAAGTCGATGGACCCAAAAGATGTGAAGTTAAATGTGAAGTACTATACGACCCGGGGCTTGAGTCAACTTTTATGGACGTGGTTTTTATACATGGACTTAGGGGTGACAAACTTAAGACTTGGAAACAAGGTGTGTGGAAACAAGTGGATCAGAAACCTGAGCCCGTGGTTGTCAGGAATTCCGGATTATCCACAATAAATCAATTTGACAGATTGGCTATCAGCAACGAGATCAAAGAGTTTACTAATTGTTGGCCCAGAGATTGGTTGCCACTGGATTGTCCATATGTCCGAGTTATAACTATTAGTTACAGTACTGACCCTTATTTGTGGAGACCTATATGGTTAAGCAAACCAGCTAGGTAAGACATTTTATAATACAATAATCTATGAAAAAATAATGTATCCTCTTTCAACTTTGAGATTGGTTTCTTGTAGAAAATAGGAATTAGTACCTATATTGGTGGGTTAAAAGGAAAAGTAAATGTACAGTATTTTTCAAAATAATCTGAAATATTAAACATTTCAGGCAAACCCAGTTTTTAATAAAATCTGGCAACTTTCAAAAATTATATTTTATAGACTCCGTTTTTAAAGTTAATTTTAAATTTATGCAGGATACAATTTTTTTTATAGTTAAAAATCTATAGATATTCACAAGTAAAATTATACGATTTCTCTCTTAAACGATTTTTGTTATTTTGCTGTGATTCGTAAAAATATTGTAGATAATTAATATTATAATACAGTAGTTATCGTAGAAACGTTATAACATTATACAGCTGTCTAGAATGTCTTGATAACTTGAATTTTTTTCTTGTCTCTTAAAGTGTTTTCAGTTGTATTTGAGGTATATAACTCGAAAAATAGGTACATAAACAGAATTAGTTTTTATTCCCCTTGAGATTCGAGTTATCCAGATTCTAGACTCGACTGCATTATTACTTAAACTATTAATGTGATTATCACAATGACATTTTTTGAATATTTAGTTTAATTTCCAATTATAATTGGTAAGGAACCTATTTGGAATTTTTGATTTTGTTTTATTTTAAAGTTGGACAAAACAGCTAAGACGATTTGAAATAATATTCCTGTTAAGTTAAACTAACAGTAATCTATAAACAATAAACATTTAAAACGTAGAGGCACGATATATAGAAGTTTGGAATTAATAAATAATAACTTTGATTTATCCAAAGGTTTACCTAATATATTATACTTAAGATATTAAATGTTGACAGGCTCATTTATAAAACACATATCACCTGAAATTGAAACACCTATTTGTTTTTACTATAATAGTTATTTAATGCTACATTGTAATTTATTATGTTACAAAATAGAGGATTTATTTATATTATTATGATCACATTTAATTATTGATAGGGATTTGGGTAGACAATGGTCGATTTTTTTGAGTATGAATGTATGATTTACTAAGTATAATAATATGTTAATTTATATTTCCATTTTTATCCCATTTAAGAAATTTTATATTTTTTATACCAATAATATTTATTGAATGAACATTATTTACCTACCCGGTGATCTCTTTTTTTAAACTTTAGGATTATTACGTCATAGTATATAGAAATTTTATTATATTATTATATCTCACTTGTCTCACTCCAATATTATTAAGATTTAATAATAATATTTTAATACAGCGTTTTGTATAGGATATTCAGGTGCACTATGCACAACTATGTCGTCTGTCTTATTTCCTACTATTTTATACTGGTTGTTAAAATTAAAATTAAAATGGGCATCCACACCCATTTTTTGTAAACATATTAGTTATGTGACACGACCTATTTGACCTGTCATTTTGTATTTGTTTTTTCATTTCAAATACATTTCGCTGTAGACCGACAAAACAATTGTCCAACTACATACCAAGATAAAACTAATAACGGGGGACGTGGTGGCCGAGCGGTCTAAGGCGTCGGTTGCGACGCAGCCGACACCGGTTCGAACCTCGGTCACGGGTGGCTCCTCTCTTCGGGCAAGTCACGGTGTCCGGAGAGAGTAATCGCTTTCCCCCTCTCGGGCATGGCAGATACCCACGGGTGCCCACTCAAAAATTCTGCCACACACACGTGTACCAAATCTACACAATCCAACCTACCGTACCCTCCCCCCACAAACAAACCAATGAATGCTAATGGCCACAGTTGCCGGGCTATAATAAGATCAATAAAAAAAAAAAAAAAAAAAAAAACTAATAACAGTAATATATTATTTATTATAGAATAAAGAACAATTATTAATGACAATAATAATATAATTACAATTGGTACATACTACATGGTACAATGTTGTCATTTAAACCAGTTACCTATAACCACGGTCCACAGAGTACGGGGCACGGACAGTTTGTTTCGTATGTTTAACCACGTTTAACTAATCTTTAAATTGTGATAATAATAAAATAACAACATTGACAGCAGTGTATAATTTCGATTAAAGTATCTTAATACCTATATATATTTCTTTCCGCGTGTAAGTATTCAAACTCCTCCTAAACAGCTGCACCGATTTTGATGAAATTTGTTGTGTGTGCTTGAGGGAGTCCTTGGATGGTTTGGATCATAGAGTAAAGATTATAGGTAGGCCCAACCAGGGGAGGTGCTCAAACAGGGATTTTGATATTTACGATGGACATTTTTGCTTATAAATGGTTGATATTGGTTATAGGAGGAATAATTAGTAGAAATTAGTATTTATTTATTATTGGTTGCCATTGGTTATTCGGGCAGATCAGGTACAAGCATAATGCATCAAATCGAATTTTCGCACATTTCCTACTAATGTGGCAGAGTTGCACTTTAGCGGGTGGGTTGCCTATTCGATAGTTGATTTGCTGTCCTACATTATCCGCGATCCGACGTAGTTGGATTGCCTACCAGGGTGACTGAGTTGCACTGACTGCAGCGAGTTACACCAAAAAGGAATTGAACAATCACAAACTTTTTAAGAGTTATCATTTTTTACGGGCAACGAAGTGCGCGGGATTAGGTAGTACAAATATATAGATCTAAAAATAGTATTTATAGCCACTTACATTGCCTACATTCCAAAGGTATATTGTACATCGGTATATCCTTTAGGCTTTAACTATACAGCCTTCTATGAGGCAACGCATCATGACCCAATGAAAATTGATTAATTATTTTTCTACACATCTTCGCTCGACATCTAGTTATAGCGTGTCCACAGAGACCTTAGGTACCGTACATCTATAATATCGAGTAGATACTCTATTGTGGGCTGGTAGTAATGACACAAACAATCAATAGACTTAAATGACGCGCTTAATTAGTTGTATATAGTATATTATTATTATAATTATTATAGTTTTCAAATAGTTGTATTTTTTACAGAACAACCATGAAAGATAGAGGAATGGAGATGATATCACTTTTAAGAAATGTACATGTCGGACAGCATCCCATTACGTGGGTTGGTCATTCTAAAGGGGGATTGTTCATAAAACAAATATTAGTTCATGGTAAGTATTAATTTTATTATTTCAACATTCGATGGTTAATCTATGATAATTGGTTTTTTCAAAGGTATACAAATTTTATTGTTACAGCTAATGAAAACCAGCAAACTCACAAAATCATAACAAATACCAGGGGAATATTATTTTATAGTGTTCCACATAACGGATCTCCTTTAGCCAATATAAAACTACCATTGTTTCAACGATCAATTGAATTACAGGAGTTAGTAAATGGTAGGTACAGTAGGTACATGATACAAAAAACTTTGGAATGATTAACAATGGTTTTTAATTTTTCTTACAGATACACAAGATATACAAAAACTTCAGAAAACATTTCATGAAATGATGAACGTTAATAGACAAATTCAAGTGAAGAGTTTCATTGAAACCAAATTGACACTTATGAAACTAATTTATTTAAGAATTGTTTCTATACAGTCTGCAGGTACATCTAAATATTAAAATGTTAAATTGATATATTCAGCTAGAATTAAGTACCTAATATTATATGTAGCCTTAAAGGTAATTACTAATTATATATTTTAAAATTGTATATATTATTATACTCATTATCGTAGAATGGTTTGGTGATTAAAGGGGGCTTAGCCTCCCCTCTCATATAAATTCATCATGATATGTTTATGATTAGACTTCCATCACTAACTTAAATATTGAACAAATGTATGTTAGTTTTAATTATAATAATGAAAAGTTCATAGTTGGTGGTGTATATTTACCTCCTAACTCTCCCATTCAATCGTATGATTCTTATTCAAGCACAGTTGAGAACCTAGTCAGTGGTTATAGCACCCATAGTTTTATTCTCTGCGGTGATTTTAACCTACCTAATATTAATTGGTCTAATGATAATTTAGGTATTATGTATTCAGTAACTACTGGTAGCAGAACTCATCCTATTTCTGAGACTTTTGCTTTCCTAAATTTTTATCAAATAAATAGTGTTTTTAACAATTTCAATTCTATGTTAGATCTTATATTTACTAACTTAAACTTGTTCAAAGTTAATGTTGTTCATGATCCAGTAGTTCCGGAAGATAGATATCACCCTGCATTAACTATTGATTACCCAAAAATAAAAAAAATACCGTCATTCCATACCGATCAATCATATTTTAATTTTTCTAAAGCAAATTATAAAAGTATTACTGATTTTTTCTTTTCTTACAATTGGAAGGATATTTCTCGATTAGACATTAATTCAGCTTCAATAGCTTTGTATGATGCGTTACACTTCTCCATCCTTCACTGGGTTCCAAAAGTTAACTACAATAAATCTAAATTTCCTACATGGTTCTCTAAGGATTTGATTGATATAGTGTTTCAAAAAAGAAAAGCTCACGCCGTTTTTAAGACAACACGGAATCCACTTGATTATAGTAAATTTTCTCTACTCCGTGCAAAATATAAGTTTATTTCGAAACAATGTTATAGGAAATTTATCGAATCTACTGAAACAAATTTTTGTACAAATCCAAGTAAATTTTGGAACTTTGTTAGAAAGAATAGGTCTCACCATGATATTCCTAAAACAGTTAATCTGAATGGAGTTACCAGTAAAAATTGTATCGAAGTTTCTAATCTATTTTCAAAACATTTTAGCTCTGTTTATACCCAGCCTAGAGTTCTAGATAATTCCTCAATTTCTCCTCATTTACAACATGATCTTCCAAGTAATTGCTTTTTTGATGTCAGTGATGTTGAATTGGGATTAAGTAAATTACGCGGTAACAAGTCAGTAGGTCCCGATGGTTTCTCTGGTGAATTTTTGTATATGTTACGTTCATCATTATCATATCCATTGTGGCTTATTTTTCGTAAATCATTGGATGAAGGTATATATCCAGATCTATTTAAGCTTAGTGCCGTGACACCAGTACTTAAATCTGGAGATAGCTCTAACGTTACAAACTATAGACCCATTTCGTTATCAAGCCATATTGTCAAACTCTTTGATTCATTAGTCTTGAGTTCTATTAAACCAGTTATTAATTCGATATTAATTGATGAACAACATGGTTTTCGTTCTGGTTGTTCAACAACTACGAACAGTCTAGTTTTTTCTAATTACATTTTTGATGCTTTTATAAATAGAACACAAGTAGATGTAATTTATACGGACTTCACCAAGGCGTTTGATCGAGTAGATCATAAGCTATTGATGAGAGTGCTAATAGATACAGGCTTTGGTGAACCATTACTGTCGTGGTTTGACTCCTATCTACGGGATCGTAAGCAATTTGTAAAGGTACTTGGAGTAAAATCAAACATTATTGATGTACCGTCTGGAGTTCCTCAAGGAGGACATCTCTCTCCCTTGTTATTTGCATTATTTGTTAATGATATTAAAAGTTCTCTGGTTAACTGTCGTTTCCTTCTGTTTGCTGATGATCTTAAGTTATTTTTAAAAATTCAGTCTCTTAAGGACTGTTTATTACTGCAGGACGATCTCAACTCTCTGGTTTCGTGGGCTAATAACCGTGGGTTGGAACTTAATATTTCAAAATGCCGTTCTATGTCATTCTATAGGACTCGAGAACATATTAATTATTAATTATTCATATATGATTAATGATAATCTATTGCTGTCTGCGGGCAATGTGATTACAGATTTGGGTATCGTTTTTGATCGTGAATTAAACTTCCATGCTCATCTTGATAAAATTTGTTGTAAAGCTCTTAAAACGTTAGGTTTTATTAGAAGAATTAGTAGTGAATTTAAATTAGTGTCTTCTTTAAAATCTTTATATTGTGCCTTTGTGAGGTCGATTTTGGAATATGGATCTGTTGTTTGGGATCCGGGTACTTCTTGTGGTAAGAAACAAGTTGAACGTGTTCAACGTAAGTTCCTCAATATTGCAGCGTACAAATTAAAAATTGATCACCCACCTCATGATTATTCTCCAGTCATGCATAGACTTGGCTTGAATACATTAGCTGACAGAAGATTGGAAGCTAATTTGATCTTCCTCAGACGTCTTATTGATGGCCACGTAGACTCTCCTGAACTATTAGCCCAAATTAACTTTAAAGTTCCATCTTTTCATTCTCGTCAATTAATTATTTTTTCCTTACCCAAATGCAACACCAACTATGCAAAAAACCAGCCACTATATCGCATGATGAGTATAGCCAATAAGGATCCATCAGCACTACTATATTATTAACTGTTTGTACTAAATATATAATATTACAATTTTGTAATTTGGGCTTGTCCCGTATTGTTATAAAATAAATAAATAAATAAATGATTATACTATTATTATAGATACAAATACGTAATCGAATAAACCAACATAAAAACAAATTTGATTTTACCAAGGACCCCAGGTGGTCAATATTAAACACTAATTATAAAATATATAGTTTATATAATCAATGCTATTAGCTAGGGACATAAAACTTTTTTTTACAATATAAATTCAAGAAAATAACTGTGCAAGGTGATTTGATGAAATATAATTTGTTTAGTATTTTCTTCATATTTTTTTGTGATTTTTAAAATAATATTATTTTAAATTTTTATCATTATATTTAAAAAAAAATTAGTTGTTTTATTTTTTAATGAAAGACAACTTGTATTTGGAAAACCCTAATCAAAACATGTTTGTCTTGAAAATTGTAAATCTTAAAATAAGAATACCTAATTAAAAAAGGTAGTATTTAATTAAATAGGTAGTATTTTTGTTTTAATATTTTTAAATTTAATTAATTCACTTAGTTGTAGTGTTCAATTCCCCTAAATTTAAAGTTTGAACTGATTATAAATAATCAACTTTTGGTTCAATATTCAGCACCTATTTATAGTTCAGATTTATAAATAATAACTTATAAAGCACAAAAATAGCCTCAGAAAATGAATGTAGAGCAATGGACCACTGAATATTTATATATTCACAGAATACAATATGTTTTTTTGACCTGACCAATAATAAAAATTTAAAATTGGTCCAAGATAAAATAAAAAAACCTTCCTATATTATTGTCAGTGGCATGCCTAAGAATTTTCAATGGAGGGGAATGTTATAAGTAACGTTTAAATTAATTGGGGTGGTAGTACTAAAGACATAAATAAGTATATTTAAGGGACGATGAGTGGGGTATATAACCCCCCCCCCCATCTTTCTTGGGAAGACCACTGATTAAAGTGTATAATATTAAATCAAAAATTAACTTTTTTTTTATATTTATATTATTAAGATCCAGGATTTGGAGATTTGTATGGTGTTCCGTTGGATCATCGAAATATTTGCAAACCAAAAAATCGGTAAGAACTACAACATAATTAGATTTAAAAATATAATATAATTTAAAGTACAAAAAGATATAAGTAATTTAAGATTATTTTAATCATCTACCATTTTGGTAAACACTAAGCACTTATAAAATATTTATATAATAAAATATATTTACAGGAATTGTTTTCTATATCAAGAGCTGGTTAATATGATACAGTCATTAAAGCAATCAACAGTCGAAGAAACGGTGTAAAGATCATTATAAATAAAATATATTAAACATGCAAAAAGTAAACAAGAGATCATTATAATATGTACATCATAAATACCAATATGTCAGATACAATCAATTATAAACTACAATTATTCAACAATATATTTTATATAAAACAAAACCATTAATTCAAAATAATACATTAATATTTTTGGTCAGTTATAAACAATATAATATAATTATAAATTATTCATATTAACTGGAATTTTTGCTAATTTTTATTCCAATTAACTGCTGTATGCAGCAACTGTTTTTATCACAGCTAATGTTTTTTGATAAACAAATGACAATCTGTAAAAACAATGATAACTAATCATTATATTGATTAAAAAAAATTTTATTTGATAATTTTCTACTTAAAAGACTGCTACTAACCATTAATTTCTGTTCAAAGCCATGGACCCAATTTAGGGTAATTGGGTGCATAGTCCCCCCGTCCCAGTTTCATCCATAACCCCACAGTTTAATAATCATATTTTAAAATATCAACTATCAGGATTTGTGCTGCTGATGCCTAACCTAACCTAACCAGCCCTCCCCCTGCAAAAAATTTCCCTAGTTGCGTCTATTTTTTAAGGCACCATTTAAACCATTTTATATAAATCATTATACAAAAAATATTGGGCGTTGAATCATACACTTATACATGAATGACTTTTAACTTAGGTAGTACAAATAAATTATAATTACAAACAATATTTTTTACTTACTTAGAGTCGGCTTTGCAGATGGACATATGGTTTAATGGCAACTCGTATAGCTCACCTACCGATGGATCTATAAAAAAAATGTTTTAAATTTGTAAAAATAAAACTCAAAAATATTTACTAAGATGTAAAATATAACACAAATACGATTAAATAACTATAGGTACCAACATTTAATTTATAATCCTGAGTTAGGTAGGTATATCTCATAAAGATAAAAAAAAATGTTAAGTATTCATTTTTTTATTTTTATTAAATATGTTGTAATAACCAGGATATGACTGATTGCAAATTTATTTGTAGTGCATACTACTGAAGTCAAGTTATAAATCTGTTATAAATTAAAATTAATTCAACACCAAAAATTTTTAGTCTATATTTTTGCATTTTTGGTTTATTTTTATAACTTTTAAACTATTTATTGCTAATTATGATCAGATATGAAAAGAAAAATTCCGGTCACTTGTCAGAGATTTACAATTTTATTTAGGGCCGTTATGAAATGATTGACTCTAGGTAATTCTGTCAATAAGCAAAATTATTATGGTATAATTCTTTAATGCAATTGGTCCTTAATCTTGATTGATTCGTGGACACCAACATTACCTGTACTGTCATATCACACCTAAAGATCAAAATACTTAATTTTATATGAAACAATAAGTGTGTGCTCTGTTTAATGATGTGAATTTAGAAACTTTTTTTAGTAATTCAGAATTATAGTTGGGAAATTTGTATTACATTTATTAGTTTTAATTCTTTAGATGATAATATAGTATTATACTAGGTGCTTCGCCCGGCAAAAATAAATTATGATTATGCTGGAGTGAGCATTGATGTAGTTTTTTGTGTCAAAATAGTTTTACAAAAGAATACCTTTTGCCTTAGCCCTTAGGACAAATAACTATATCCCTAAAACTCATTTTTATCAAACTAAAAATATTATAAAAAATTATTTTGACTAAACAGTCTATATAAAATTTTTATTTTACTGGACAGATGGTTCCACTTGTGTGTTCCTAATTTATCTTTAGTTGGGTCCATAAAAGTTTAAGACTATGATTAAAACCTATTTTACATTGACTTCTATAAATTAAAAAAAAAAACAATTGGATGAGTGATTTCTGAACCAACCCATATTCTGTAAAAAAAAAACACTGCACATTAATAAAGTTTTTTTTTAGGCATATTATGGTGCATAATATTTAAAAATGTATTTATCCCTATAAGTCTTGAGAGCTTTAAGCTAAAAAATAACACAATATAATTGTTTGTCGTATAAATATTAAATTTAATGATTTAAGTACTTTTGATATTCTATACAATTTGAGGAATGTACGCATTTATTTTATACATTAATGACTTAAATTTTTTTTTTTATTACATATTTTTACAAATTACATTCTTTAAATAGTGCTAAGTAATGGAAAATCAAATCAAATTGATACTTTTAGTCTAGTCAAAGAAGAGGTACATTTTTAATTTCTCATTAGTTGCTTTGGTTATAAAAAAAAACTTATTCACAACAGCAACACAAAATTAAGAAATTACTAAACTTATATCACATAAAGATTTTACCGATGCACATTTGTTAAAATTGATGATTTATCACAATTCTATTAAAATGTAATACCACTAAACACCACCAGTATACTATGAAAAAGGTAAGTGAAGTGAGCCAGTGGCATATCTACAGGGGTATATGGGGGTCATACACCCCCCTCGGGAGATCAAATGTTGTACACAATACAACAGGTATAATACAATAATATGAATATATGTTACACATTGTGTATACTATAAATATGTCTATTAAAATTTTTATATCCCCCCTCGCTCCGTGTACAAATCCTAGATACGCTACTGAAGTGAGGTGAGTTTTTTACAACAGATTTTGATATCTCATCTATGTTTTTTTATCATACATTTAAAACTTTTATTAATTTGTATTAATATTAGAAGTTGGAGCATATTTGCTTCCAATTATACTAAACTACTCTCATTTTTAAGCTATCAAAACATTTTTTTATGATTACTTATTCATTCATTTTTATAGGGAAATTATTTGATTGTTACGTTATATTATACTTATAAAATAATTGAAGCTTACCAGCTGCATCTATAGGTACGCATAGTATAGGTACTTTTAAAGCAGTAAATTCTGTTGGAAGGCTTTCAGCAAAAGTAACAATCTTTATTGGATTATCTTTTAAACATTCTAGAAAATCATTATGGAGGGATACTAACTTAGGCGAATCTATAAAAAAAATAAAAAATTTAACAAATTGTATTAATTTTACTAATAAAAGTTAAAATACCAGTTCTTAGTTCATCCACTTCTACTGATGGCCACAAAAAGAATCGATATGCGCTGTTTAATGTAGCTAATGGTGACCCATGATGTGGTGTACTAAAAAAGAATACAGATCTTGTCTTCTCAAAAAGTTTTCTCACATTTGGATCATTGCTGTTACTGGCTAAAATAATTTTTTTTCAACGTTTTATTTTCATTTATATTTTCTTAAAAGTAGACATTTTACCTGTAACCAACATATTTTTTACTAAAAGACCACCCATAGAATGAGCCAAAAAAATTATTGGTCGGTCTCCAATACCAATAGCTAGTAATTGATGCATTAATTTGTCTGTGCGCCCTTCGAGTGTACGATGGCTAAGAACACACACTATTGTTAAATAGTCATTATAAAACAAGTTTGAAAATCATACTTTTTTTGTTTTAAAGGACAAGATGGCAACCACTCAGATAATGTTGTACTATAATCAACACCAATCACCCGGAGACCTTCTTCATCAGTGGGTAACCAATCAGACGGCCAACATTGACTATAACCTTCATTAAGAGCAGTTTGTCGTACAGTGGAATTATTCCTTTTGAGAAACAATTACATATAATACAATTTAATATCATTGTAAAAATAAAATATTACCCTTGTAATGAGTATGGCCCATTTCCTTTCAAATTTTCTCTATGTGGTATGTCGTTCAAAACAAACTCAAAATCACTTCCAGTCAAGTCCCATTCTCTAGCTTTGACTTCTTTGTAACTATCTAAATAGTTTTGCATATCTTCACCAACTGGTCTTTTTAGTGTAGTAATATAGGATGAGTTGTGAGATTCATTCTTATTATTCATATCTATTATTAAAATAGTATAACTTTAACTTCAGGTAAAAAATAAGATTATTACATTGGACTAAAAATATAAGATAATATTATAAATTCCCAAAAATGATCAGCAATTAAGATGATAATAAAAAAAAACTGAATTAATAAAATATAATTTGTCCTTCAAAACGTAAATTGCTATGTTGATTATTGTTATTAATATTTTATTTTATTTTTATATATAAAACAGGCTTGACCCTAAAACAATTATTAAGGATAAGGACGTAAACCATTAACAAGTATGTATGAATAAATATTATGTAAGGGACATAAAACCAGAATGTAGTGGTCTGATTTTTATGTTTTTACATATTTGTTTCTAGAGTATGCAGTTAAATGGGAGTAAGATATCATTATGATTCACGAAACACAGAATTCATAGAAAAAAAATTATTTTGAATAAAAAAGTATCTGTTGAGGGTTAGAGAATATTCAATATGTTAGAGAATAATTGAGAATATTTTTAATTTTAATGATATTATTTTTGTAAATATTATGCAAAACATGTAACACTTTTACTCTATAAAAAATTTGAAAAAATCAAATACGCCCTTAAAATGATAAATATTATCAAAAATACTTTTGCACAACTTGAGCAGATACCACAAAAAAAGGAAAAACAAAAAACAAAAATATTACAACTTCAACAAAAAATCAAAGATTCAAATTTTGAAAAATTTTGGACAAGTTTTTAGTGAAAAGATCACATTACAACTTCCAGAAAATTATCCACCGATTATGGAGGCCGATTTGCGATATTCTCCAGTGACATCGGTTGATGTCGAGTTGTCCCTCAGCATTACCAAAAACATTCTCACAAATCGATGTACAACAATGACTCAGGAACATACAGAACAATGTATAGGTAGCTATTCATTATTATTGTGAAATACATAAAATAAAATAAATTAAAAGTGTTATTGTAAACCAATAATTATATTTTACTGAATAATTTTAATAATTTTTTTTTTATTTACAAAATATGGAAAGAATATTTTGCATTTTTAAGGACGTAAAACATCATATACCAGGTATTTTAAAAGAATATTAAGAGAACATAAATCCTACCTCTACAAATAAGTCACCTAAAGAAATCAATATTTGAAGTCTAGTTATTCAACTGGAGATCATTTATAATTTATAATATATTTACCAAAAAGCCCAAGAGGTTGATTAATATTTAGATCTTTTTCCCGCCATGAAAAGCTAACACCACCTAATAGGCCATGTACAAGAACAACATCAATTTTAGCATCTTGATTGTATCTATTTTTTGGATATAGTAATACTGTTTGCTTCCCAAACATATAATTTCCGTTAATTGGATCTTCATCATCCATATTTAATAATGTTCGGTTGGCCCATGACTGAATTCTAAAATTTTTGTGATTCTTCCATTCAAACAAAATACTGATCCATCCTTAATCATTTATAAATAAGTTAAAATCATATAAAACAATATTACCAGTTAATAGAACAAATAATAAACAAAACAATAAATATTGATTAGTTTTTCAATTTTTTTTTTACTGCGGTGATAATAAAATATCATATTTACTTTGTACATCTATAATAAATATCTATTGAAACAATATTCGTTAGACTATACCGGTTGAAAAAATGTCTTGGATAAGATCTTTGTTTAAAGAAGCAACTGACAATAATTTTCCGATTTCTTCGGCTACTTGTTCATCGTGTTTTAAATATTGGTATATAGCCATCAAAATTTGAAGACCTCCCAATTTTACCATAGCTGTTTATAACATAATTTCATCAATTTTAAAATTAATTATTACAATAAATAGGTTTGATTTAAAGTATTTACCAGTAACATTTGTTTCATTGTTACAATGGTGACGTAAAGCATTTATGCTTAGCTGTAATATATTATCATTGTCTATTTGCATACTTCCAAAATCTGGCGGTACATCTTCCAGGTGATAATAGTCATGCTGTTTATCCTAATAAAAATAAATAAGTATTAAGTTATAAAATATAACTAAAAATAAATAAAAAGCAAAATGTTAAATGTCAAATACATGATATTGCTTACTTTAAATGCATACGCCATAAAGTAAGATAAACATTTGTGTTCATTTAATTCATTTAATTTAATTAACAAATCACGGATTTTGTATAATATTTCCTAAATCAAAATTAATTAATTATTATTCAAGGAAAATAAAACAATGGTTATTATTATTCTTATTATTATTCTTTATACATCTTTTGTCCAGCTCAAATTTCTAGGTGGTAAGAAGAATTTAGGATTGACATTAGTTGATCGAGCCAATCCGACTAAAGTATGTGCTTGACTCATTTGTGCTAAATGTTGAAAATCCGAATCTAAAATAAAAAAAATGTTAAAGATAAAAATGAAAAATAAATATTTATTTTACAAGTTTTCACTTACTTTTTAGATGATCAGTCATTGTGGTCAATTGTGAAGTGGCTACCCAGGATAATTTAGAATTTTTGTACTTGTTGGTTATTTCCAAAAGTTTCCAAGCTTTTTTATGTTTGAAATCATTCCATTTTTGTAAAAAAAATACTGGAGGATTCGTTGGCTGTATTATACTGTTACTATCAATAATTTGATATTCATCGAGTTCTATACAAATAGTTATATAAGATTAATAATAATCTAAAATTACATTTTAAAATCAACAGTATATATATAGTTACTATATATTCAAAAACATATGAAAGTATGTATTTTACACTGAATAAATAGTATACTTGTATACTTCAATATTCAATAATAAAACTATTAGTTCTATCTATTGTAAAAGCTGATATTGAATTGGATTAAATTGTTTAAATTCTTATTTAAAATTATTTATGACATTTAAATATATAAGAAATAATTAAAACCATCAAATGACAACAATATTAAGCAAATAAAAAAGATAACTAATTTTGAATTGTATTCTAAATACCAAGTTAGTTAAGATAAATACATTGTTGGCCAACACAAATAAATTATAAAAATTACACTTTGATGATTTAAAGTTATCACTAGTACATCATGTAATTTCTTATTGCCTGTATATCTGTGGGATAGGTAACTAAAGATAACTAGGTATTTAGATTTAGTTTGTGCTAGGTACCAATAGAAAATTAAATTTTACAAATGAAATACTAAAAACATAGTTTATTAATATTTAATAAAGGTATTAAGTAGTATTGTAGTCATAAAACAAGCGAAAGGTATACTACAAAGTATACCTTACTTCAATTTTTGTGTATTAGAACACAAACAACCTATAATACACATGCATGGTACTTAATACTTATATACAACTAAATACAAGGGTGTTTTGCTATATGAACTGACAGTAATTTTAAAATATTGTATAAATGTTCCCAAAAAATCCATTAACTCGGGTTTTATGTCCAATTTATAATTAATAATCATGAAAATAGATACGAAACAATATTTACACACAAAGATCATCTGATGATAAATGGCATATAGGCTACAGCAGTACAACCGAAATGGTATTTAGAACACAAAGTTTACCAGTGAATGTGGCTTGGTCGACAAATATATATTCTGGTGCTTTGTAGTTCAACAGCATTGGATCTTTTTGTACACAACGTTCAATGGTCAAAACCGTCTCGTGAAACTCGTATGCCAGCCATCCCAGACTGCCGGTTACCACACAATAAGCTATGGACTCGGCAAACAAACGTATTTGGTTGCGATTTTCTGACACACTGTTGGACAGTTTGGCTAGCTTTTTGCGTAACTTACTGAATGGTATCGATCTAAACATGAATGATCCTGTCATGTTCAATGGTTTTCATCAAATACCTGCGACTGATTGAGCATTGCCATCAATCTGACGTCGTCCAGTGTCTACCGTGTAGACAATGTAAGGTGCCGCTTCAAGCTAATAAGTATAACAATAGGTATAACAATAATCATTTATCATTAAATTTATCACTGCACATTGTGATGTAAACGATTAAACGAATATGATTCGTCATTCCATGTCGTACGATTTTTGAGCAATAATGTTATTTGCTTACGGTTTACGGTAAACAATTCAATTGCCAATTTTGTCTTTAAACTTTTTCCAACTATCAACAATATTTGCACTGATATAGTTTTAGTTGTTTATGTTTATCACAGCTGATATGACGTGATGTTTACAAAGGTGTATTGATATAAATTATGTTTATAACACGGACTATTTTTTATGGACTGGAAACGAGCTTCTTATCATGGCCACGAATGTACAGGAGGCAACTGCGGGGGTCACAATGGGGATCCAGAGTTTACAGCGCTATCTGTTGATTAAATATTCAGTTCAATCATGATTTTAGTTATTTTGTTGTAATTTAATAATATAATATATCTTAGTCCGTGGCTTATAATTTACTTTGATAACACCATAGCACGTGAGGTGAGGCACTGAGGCGTAGTAGAAGCGGCGATGGACCTTCAAGGCCCGGAATAAGCAAAAAAAAAAAATAATCCTAGTGTATTTTTACCGGGGGTAGTTTTAACCTAGGATAATTTTACCCCCCTTAAAATTTTACCGGGGGTATAAATAACCTAGGTTTATTTTACCTCCGGTAAATATATTCTAGGTTTTTTATACCCCCAGTAAAAATATACTAGGTTATTTTTACCGGGGGGGTAAAAATCGCCTGTTACACCGCCATCGCTCTCCAAAACTTCGGTCAGTACACCGTCACCGCTAGTAGTATGATTTAGCCGGTTCAAACACACTACTCCCTACTCCCTACTCCATGCGAGTCAATGCCGCGTGCCTGCTATCGCGTACGTGCGCGACCTTACCCCTCCCCTCCCCTCCACCATATTCCACCCCTTATCACGTGTGTGCGTGTCCTTAACCCTCCCCTCCCATCCACCCTTTACCACGTACGTGCACGACTTCACCCCCCCCCCATACATCTACATGATCCATATACAGCATCCACCCCTTTGGATCTCTTCTAGAAAGACCGGTAAAGAGGGTGTGGACTGCAATTAAAGAGGCAGTGAGGAAAATCGCATAATGTGAACATATTGAGACAAGATTTAAAAAATGTCCCATATTATGTGCTTGGTTCACATAATAATTGTCGTCCTGCGTATTGTACACGGTCAAACATGGAGGAAAAGAAGAACGTACCACTGATGGAAAGTGGAATAACAGTGTCTGAAATTTTAGCAATTGTTGATGAAGTGACTCGCAAAGCCGATTGTTTGATTTTTAATACTATAAGGCTAATATAGCCGGAAACGGAAAACTTTATGATGAGTTTAATAGCAAAATGTAATGCAGTAAAAGAGTAAATTATACCAAAACCGGTTCATATAAGAAAGAGGAGTGTTATAAGTGCAACACAAGTTCACAGTAGTGGGCCATCTTGATACTTAGTCCCTGCTGGAAAAAATTAACAGAAAAAAGTCCTGGGAAGTTATTTCAACAAACTGTATCGATACTATATCGAAGCGTATTGCACTGTCAAAATATCAAAAACTAAACATTTCTAGGTGTAAACGTAAAGTAAATCGTGACAAAAGTACAGTGAACCATGATTTTGGTTCCGGTCTAGACGCTGCTGGGTTGGATATGATTGAAAAGGACTTAAATTTTAGTAAAAAGTTAGAAGAATCAAAAATATATTACGACTCAAGCAATTAAAACAAAACCATCAGTCAGCATGATATTGTTCACTGGCATGAAGCAAGAAAAAATAGACTTATTGCTTCCAATTTTGGTTCAGTGGTTTTTACGAAATCAACTACCTACACTATGCCATCATTTAGTGAAAAACATTATTGTATAATAAAAATATTATTTCAAAACACTGCTTGAATTTGGACTTCAAAACGAAAAACGAAAAAGTTTCGATCCGAGAATTTGAAAATCAATGTCACAAAACTGTCAAACCATGTGGATTGCTTATTGACGGTGAGCATTCATTTTTTGGTGTCCCGATGGGTTAGAATTGTTAGATGATGATGACAAAATAGTAGAAGTCAATAACTGTAGTCCATCTAAAGGCCAAAAAAGTTTAGAAGATGCAGCTCTAGATAAAAAGTTATAATTTATTTTGTTTAGAGATAACAGAAACAGATCAACTTCAATTCAATAAAAAAACATAAAATATATTATTGGCAGATTCAAGACCAACTAAACACAACAAAAAAATGAATAAGCATTTTTATTCTGTTTAGTATCGGAAATAATATAACCTATATATAATATTTTTGGACTAATAAGACGCTTTCAAAATTAATTTCATTTCGAATTGACTGAATGTTGCCTGAAATTGTAGATCCTCGAGTTCCGAAGGATCTACGAGACCCGGCTAAAATCACAAATGCACAATTCCAATAAAAAAATAAATAAAAATAGCTATCCACATTGCCACTTATTACCCCTCCTTAATTTTTATAAAATTCGTGTTCGGCATTCAAAATGTTGGCTAATTAGTTTTGCTAGTTGTTTACGTCTTCTTCTAAAGAAAATATAGCTTGTGGCATTTCAACACAATATGATGAAAAAATATGTATTTCCAGTATAACGCAATATGTTGAAAAGTGTACTTGCAATATATATGGGCTATATAAAAATACAGTGGACGCCGCTTATAAGTTATAAGACTCAATTTGGGACCAGCACAAAGTGAGTATTCTGTATGATAACCGAATGGGGATCTATAGGTGAAGTAGAAAAATAAAACAAACATTTTAATTACATATTTATGAAATGTATTTTTCTACATATAATATATTACTTATTAGTGAATGAATGAAAAAAATTGAAATTTTATTATTATAAAAATTATTACATATTAACAAAAAGTAAAAAGTAAACATTTTGTATCAAATTATGTATCGATTATTGATTACGATAGCCGTGCCAGGAAATTAGGAGTGTATTTATACCTCACACTACAATAATGATAATTGCGATAAATGTAAAATGCGTTCAAATTTGTTGTAGGTACATTATAAAGCATAAATCGAAACCAGTAATAACCAACAAAAATATGTAATTTTTGAAAACCAATTTATTTCTAAAGTTTAACCAACAATTTTTATTTCCTACCATTTTTTTTTACGAAATTTAAGTCTTATAACCGACTTTCGTTTGTTTCTTAGAATTTCGATGTTTTTGTGCACATTTGTGCATAATATAAAATATGTATGTGTACATGCCATAATAATTAGCTATTCTGTGTATTTATTAAAATATAATTTGGAAATGTTATATATTATTACTTATCCAATTAAAAAATAAATAATTTGTAATAAATTGAACAAGATAAAACTTCAATTTGTATTTTAAAATGTATGGTATTGCTACTCTTAAGGATTGAACAATTCTAGAATATTACACAATACATAAAAAAATTGTTACATTTTCACTTATGTAAATATTCGTGGAATTTTGTATGTCTACTGTTTGCTTTATAACTGGATGTTCCTTCAGTTGCTACTAATCCAGTAATAAGTAGTGTTATTATCTGCAAAAATTAAAACAAAAATTTTGTATTTTATTGTTTCGTTATAAGTTCTAATAATTGAAAAAAATAATTAACATTAATCCCCACCCAATGGGCAATGGGTAGAAACACACAAACTCACGGACTTCAAGAGGTTATAATTTTGAAACTAAGTCTGACCGACAAATTCTAATTGCATCAATGTTCTTATAACTCATCAAAATACAGAGCTTTTCAAAAATCACTTGAGAGCTAAACCGTATTTATGCCAAAAAACGGTAGTTAAACCCAACCCATAGACGAATTTGGGTAGGGGACTAGAAGGGGCTTAGCCCCTCTAGTTTGATTTAACTCTCCTTCATTTTTAAATATATTCATTCATAATTATTACTTATTAAAAATATTTAATTATGGGATTTTTTAGCCAACTCTATATTCAATGTACAAGTTGCATGTTGTCTAATAAATAATAATTAGTAATAACTAATAAGTAATAATTATTATCAATTTACAGAATACAGAGTACAATGTACATAATCAAGTGTTGTCATTAAGGGGATTGAAAACGGACAATTACTTCAACCAAAATGTACCAATCTTTTGTCATCATACCGATGAACCTGATGAAAACGCGATAAGACCTTTTAAAATTAATGACATTTTAAATATTAATTATTCGAAAATTAAATTAAATATCTTAAAATGAAGCCTGATCGATCTCAAGTAGACATATTAATGAATTCAAATAAGTTTTAAAAAGTCTTAACAGGTCCATTAGTAGGATTGACAAAAAGTACATGGAGATGACTAATGAGTAAGGCAGAGGTCTTGTAGCTCTAAAAAAGCACTAAATATATGCAAGCACTTATGCACTTGAAAACCCTATAATATGCACTTAAACTTTTTAAATCCTAATCGAATTAAACCACGCATGGAGTGCACACGACTCACTGTGACTGTGTTGTTTATGTCGTATGGTATACGACGTTAGATCCTAAACGATTATTTATCTATTAATACAATTAATTACAGCAAATTATGCAAAATAACATTTAAAAACTATACCTTTGTGAATAAGCATGAAACGTATTTTTTCATACTCTGCTATTTTTGTAATTGTGCAATACAAATATGCTAATGCTTCAAGTCATCTACCTGTCTACCCTACTAATGAGCATATAGGTACATTATTGTTTACCATTCACATGACTACGTGAGCAATGTCAAGTTGGTGACTTATTCATGAGCGTGCGGGAGCGCTCTGCTATTTTTTTTACACACAACACACTAATGATCACTTACTACGGACACATTCTCATGGGCCATGGCCGCATGTGTACAATTTGGAAATAGAATATTATATAATAATTTGGAAGAATAACAACTCATCATAGATATAGTCCAAGGGGGGAGGGGGTCTGGACTCGGGATACCCCCCCCCCCCCGGTTGCACCACTATGCATTGATAAATGTTGAGTTGTATATTGTATTTGATTTATCAAGTATTTTGTTTTTAATGTTGAATACCAAAGTAAATGTTTGTATATTATATTATTACCGTAAAAATTATTTCAAGTGGAGGTTTTGGCGGTGGCCGAGCCCCTTTGGGTCTGTGTTGATTTTATACATTTAGCCATCCCAAGATACGCTATTGCGTATGTGTGTATAATGTTTATACACCCCAATAGTCATACAATAATTAGCTATCCATTATCTTGTGTTTTTATTAAAATATAATTTGGAATAGTTTTATATTACGACATATTCAACTACAAAATAAATAATTTGTAATAAATTGAATAAGATAAAACCTCAATTTGTGTTTTTAAATGTCTGATATTGCTGCTTTTAAGAGTAGGAAAACTTTAGAAATTTATACAATACATTAAACAATTTACTGTTTCGTTTTCACTTACTTAAATGTTCCCCCATTTGTTGAATTTTGTATATAGTTCAGTATATTTTCTACAGATTGCTTTATAAATGGATGTTCTTTAAATTGTATTAACGTTATTAATCCAGTAATAAGTAGTACTAGTATCTGCAAAAATAAAAATAAAAATCTAAGGTATATTTTATTGTTTTATTATAATTTCTAATAATTAAAAAAACACAATTAATTACGTACTAAATTACTGAATTGCATACTTACTGACATAATAAGATTTAAATTTATACTGAAAATTCCAAAAGCTGTGATTTCGTTTGATTCGTAAATTGATATTTGGTTTATAAAAAATTTAACCTTATTTATAAATAAATAAATAGTATAGAATTAGAATATTATAAACAACAGTAGGTATACCGTCAATGTTATTGTGACATAAAAAATACAGTCATACCATCATTAGTATAACATACTTATATTAAGGAATTATAATATTTTTTTAGTAACATATTTGTTTTAATTATTTTATTTACTTGGATTTTTAGGTTTGCCGGTAAATTAGATATCTTTATTAATCGTAAATATGATATCATCTTCCGTTTCTGTAGATAAATATAATTCATAAGATTAGGTATCTACAATTAGAGAAATTCATGTTGAATTCATTAGGTATTTTATAGTAAAATATTGTATTGTATTTTTGGATATTAACATAAATGTTTTATTTTTGTTTAACAGAAAAAAAAAGAATTGAATATAAATTTTTAAATAGTAATAATATCATCATTGTCAATAACTACATTTTTATAGAGAATTCATTGTTTTTGTGTTAACAATGAAAACATAGTTATTTGCAAAAATGTCAACTATAGACAATTAAACTAATTATGCATAGGGTTTTGAATTTGAAATATTTTACTTAAAATTTTCAATTGAAATATTTCAGTGAAATTAGGAAAAAAAAATTTTCTTCTTTCTAACGTGTTCGGTTAAATATGATTAGAATTGAGTAGTAGAATTGAGAGATTAGTATTGATTACACCCATAAAACATTGATAATGAATAACTTATCAGCACGATTAAAGATATATCTTTAATCGTGCTTATCAGTTAGGTAATCTTGGTATCACTTGTCAACCAAGGTTTACGAATTACTATGTCTTATTATAGTTATTACTGTTACATAGCCAATGGTTATAAATAAATGTATAATAACTAATAAATTTATGGTATTTTGGTATTAATAATTGTATTATATTTTTTATTATATAGTCAGTTGATACATTATGTTTATTAAAAAAAAAAAAAAAAGGCATTATTTTAGATTCTGAGCAGAGCGATGAATGTATTGATTTTACAATGATGTGTGTTTTTTTACTTTTTTAAATTTTTTTTGTATCTGTCATCACCTTTTAGAACAGTAAAAATGCTTCGATTTTCTTCAATAGTACCTTTTCTGATAGGAAAGTGAATCTAAAATTTCCCAGTACCTAGTCTTCAAAAGCGCCGTGAAAAACTAATGAAAAATAAAGGAAAAAACGGGAATTTTAACGGAAAACCAATTTTCGACAAAATCGATTTTGGTTTTTGGTATAACTCTAAAACAAATGACCGTAGATACATGAAATTTTGACCGAATGTTTATATAAGCATTTTCTACACACCATAGCATTTTCAAAATATTCGGACTTATTTTAAGGTGTTAACGGATATTTTCAGTTTCCAATTTTTTCAGTTTTTTTTCTATAAATATCAATAAAATTTTATTTGTTGGGTAAAAAATCTTGAAAATTTAATAGTAGGCTTATAATATATTGTTACAATAATATATGAAAATTATTAAAAATACGTAGTCACAAATCTTTTTTATAAGCATTTAAAGTCTAAAATATTGACAAAATACGTAAAAATGACGAAAATGTGCAATTTATTTTGAGTTTGAAATTCATAAAAATTTTCTTTTTAAATTTAAGATTTGAAAACGTAATACATGATTTTTCATATTCACCTAAGAATATCAAAAAAAAATATCTAATACGAAGTCAAATTAAATTTTAATGAGCATTTTAAGTTCAAATTATTACAAGATTAGATATTCACTCGATTTCTCATGCATGTAGAGTTTTTCTTACTTTGTTGCAAGTCAAAAACGAATAACTGTAGATGCATGAAAATTTCACTGAATGTTTATATTAGCATTTTCTATACACCATCTAATTTTGAATATATTTTGACTATTTTTGAGTTTTTTACTGACCATT